>JABFFG010000008.1:0-119794 GCA_013623685.1 Fusarium transvaalense
GCCCAGCCCAACCCAGTCAGCCAGTCCAGGGAAGGGAAGGGAAGCCATCCATCATTCATCAATTTCCCAGAAGGAGACTTTCAAGACTCAAAGACTCGGGCGTCAGTACAAGATGAGACGTTCTAAACTACCCGTACAATACATTAGTACATTTGTCACTATAACTAATTAGTAGGCTGGGAAGGTTGGGTTGGGCTGCAGCCAGGAAGTGGAGTGTAACCCCCCTCCCCTCCCCTCATCCATCCTCTTTGATATCCATCCATGGATGGAGGCCGGCCATGCCATGCCTGGATGGAGGCTTTCTCCATGATTAGTAGTAGGCCAGTTATGTTATCCACCACTAAACAAAACCCAACACAGGCCATCAACCAAACTAATGGCGCCCTCCTCTATGCCTACCTATGCTAAGAAAGTGTTGGAGCATTGATATCCTCCAAGACTTTTTGAGTGGGTGCAATGCTAGCTAGCTATGCCAAAAAAAATAATAGACTCTGGTCTCTTTTCTCCAAAAGCTGGTATTGCATATCTCATCCAATGCAAGGAGTAGAGAGGGAGGGAAAAGAAACCTTGGCTGGAAGGGGTACCATGCATGATCACAGATCCATATCACTGCAGTACCCCTGAATATAGCGCTGTCGTTCCTGCAGGTACGGATACAAGTACTACAGTACAGATACGATGGATGTCCTGTACCATCCATGTCATGGATGTCTGTCTACTATGGAGTTCTACTGTACAGAGTACCCAACTTCTCCCTCGTCCCATCCGATAGTTAGAGCTGGGCTAGGCTGCCGGGCTACTACTTACTACCTACTTCTCAAGTGACTGATCTATTTACAGCCGAATTATTAGTTCCCGATGCCAAAAACTATCAGCTGGTCATGAGTGTCAACAAATATCCCGCAAATGACGGGACAACGAACGAGTTGCATCCTTGACCGATTCAATGGTGCATTTACCACCGATATTGGATGACGACGATAATCATAGAGTAGGTGAACAAAGAACCAAGGCTTTATCAATTCTTGTCGTGTCTTGTTTCTCTAGGTAGATTGAAATATCATGCTTCACCAGCCATCTATCGGCCAGTGCTTGCACCAGCTTGTCACTCGATAATGCTCCGCAGTTCCAAATCGTTCGTCTATTCTATTCTGCGATGCTCTCCTCTGCTCTGCTCTATTATGTTGTCTTTCTCTTCTCATTCTGCCCTTGTTTCGGGGCGTCTGAAGCTAATCCGAGTTAAGTTCCCCTTCCCTCAGCCGAGACATGAAATTCTGTGTTAGTCTACTGGTCCCCTTGTCTAACTGCTGGAATTGAATTTTGGCGCCCAAAGTCTCCATTCCTACTTTGTAAGTTACTCTGTAATATAGAATGCTTTGTTTGGACCCAACAACAAGAGGGAGCTTTGACGAGGGAGAACCTCTTTCACTCGTAGATCCCGATCCCATGAGCAAGAACTGGAAGACAATGCACGAGGCATTGAGCAGTAATCTTAAGAGTGGGCTTTGAGGGTGTTGGCTCTTTGGGAAGAGGGTGGTCTCAGCTCTGGCTTTTCTTTACTTCTAAACGACACAGACGCACACTGACGGTATGGCCGTCGACTTATTTTGCATCGTGACGCAAGTTGTCCAATCTCATCTATACTATCCATACTTTACGGTGTACGGAGTGGCTTGACCATGGCTTGAACGGGTAGGTACATAACATGCTGTTGAGCTGCGCGATCTGCATTGCATGGATAATATCGACGGATACCATAACGTTGCGCCGTTTGACTGCATTGTACCTTGAACATTTTGCAAAGGCGCCCTGCATGAGTTAATTGCCAGGTAGAGTAGACTACTGTTTTCAGGTACGCGCATCACCCAATCTGCTTTCCAGCATCATCTACTCCCGTTTCAACAGCCGGACCATCTCGCCTAGGCCCGTTGGTCGCCTTTGCTCTCGTATTCCAACCAGCCCGAGTTGATGCGTAGGACAAGCGGAAGCCAAACAGCTCGAGACCAAGTTTCCACTTGTTTCGAGAAGTTTAGATGGAAGCAAGGAAACTGCTTTCGTGATTTGTGCCAGTTCCTTGTGGGTAGATGAAGACAATAATAGTACTGCGCTCTATCGAACTGCAGAAGCTCAGCGTTCGTTCATTCATTCACATCCATACATTATGCTCAACGTCCAGTGCTGGGAATACCAAGCTTTTTTCTTTCAACTTTATTTTCTCTCTCATAGTCAGACTATCGATAAAGTTCCAACTGAATAAACTATTCTCATTTCGGATGCGCAAAGCTGCTACGGCTCAAGGGTGAGCTGCAATAGCAATCCTTACAGCTGCATGCGCATCAAGTACAGAGACTAAGCTCTTCTCGAGCATACTTTGCTTTTTGGACTTGCCTATTTTGCTACGGCAGAAGCAAATGGTCAGTTCAAGTCATTTTGATATGTATCACATTACCTACCCGATTTTATATTTATATTTATTTTATTTTATTTTATTTTATTTTTCTAGAGACGACAAACCCTGGAGGTGCCATGTCAGGTAAGCGACGGCGATCATCATCACTGGCTTACAGCATCTTCCTTGGTCAACATGAAGCTCTTCCTGCCTCAAGTGGGCAGTTGTCCGATGAACCTCTTGACCCTTGCCTTGGTTTGTTGTCTATTCCTTTCTTTCGACATTCTCGGGCCATCTTTTATCTCATGACAAGGCCGAATCTCGCTTGTCGATACTATACCCCAGATACTCCGTAGAGACTGTACACATTTGATTCATTCATGGTCTCATACCCAAAAATTGCATATGATACCAGCCCTTCGACTATTGTACGGTACAACTGGTTCTTTGTCCATGTCTCTGACCACTTCCCCGAGACAGTTGCTTTTTTATCCGTCCATATTCTGAAACAAGCTAATTTCCCTCATCACTTTGAACCCACGGCCGAGATGCCATAAATACATCACAATGACATTGACGGGCGGGACGAAACTAAATTTCTTGCACTTGACGTACGCAAGGACTGTTTGGTTATTCTCAACGCCAAACTATCAATATTGGCAATTTGTGCTATGCTGGGCTGTCGTCGTCAAGCTCACAACTCAGCATAAATACCCGGAGATGAGCTGTGGTTAAAGCAGACAGGGATCTGGCTGACGTGAATCTGAGCTTGACAAGGGCAGCTTTGACCTTTGTTCTTTTCGTTTCAGACGTCATTTTATCCGGCCTCTCCGTCTCTGCGATTATAGAAACAAAGTCTATTGTCCGGTTTGTTTGTCCTGGAGATGAGACGAGACGATACGTTTGGTGTTTGAGTAGAGAATCCAAACATCTAAGCATGTTATTTACATGAATGTTATCAAGTATGTATGTATGTATAGGTTCATATTCGCTTACTGCATTTGGGTTATATCAGCGATGTTTACTTTTTGACGTAACCATACCTACCCTACCTACCTCCTCAGCTGAGCCACCAAGGTACAGGTGGTACGATATAGGACCACTCAATTCAGCTGAGATGGACGTCCGTATCCGAGATTCAGCCCTCTCTCTCATTAACCTAACCTTCTGAATCATCTATCCCGGTTATGATGGTCTGCCAAGTGTCTGATCCCAGTCGCAAACTATACCTGAGTAGTACATATACCAAATCCTTACCTACGGGCGCTATCGTGATTCTTCATCGCAATCAAATGACGATCTTGTTACATTTCATGGTTTTCATCTACAAAATATGACCTTGATCTCGGGCCGGGGAAATTTTACATCCCATCCCTATCCCCATCCAACCTTCATGTCCGTGAATAACATGATCAGGTAGCCTTTTATTGCTGTTGCAGCCTGACTAGACCTCATTGTAGTAGGGTAGCAAAACCACCATCGCAGTTGCCCATTCATAGCCTCGCCAAAAAATAAGACACGAATGTCATTATATTAATATCGTACAATGCCTCTACAATTGCTCTATATAGTGGGATCTGGCTATAGAGGTTTTCAATAATATTGTTCGGTCGTATACGTATAAGCGTGATGAGTTATGTAGGCTATGAAATTGAGAGCTCTCGGGTAGAGTAATATTAGCCGGTGTAATAATACAAGGGCATACGACATTGATGTCTATGTGTATCACCTGTCATGGATTGGAACCTGTGGGATTTTCAACTGACAGTAATCTTATAGAAATATAAAAATGTAGGGTATAGTGAGTGCGGCTCTGGCTATTTCTTTACAATGAGCTGCGGAATAACATGAGATGGCATCTGATCAGCCACGTGGACCATAGACAAGGAGAAAGTGTGAGAAAGAAGCGAGTAAAAAGAACATCATCACCTTAGATGATTTGAAAGATTTGAACTGTCATTAAACATGTTTAAGCTGCCCGGGAAATGCTACGTGGTTTGTATCCTCCTTTCAGAATGCCACGATGGAGAATTTCTAAGAGCCAAAGCTTTAAATGTCCAGATCGTCAGCCAAGTTCATATTGATAAATTCCGGTCAAATACGTTGCAAAATCAAGTACCAGCTATTTTCGCTGAATAGAAGATTTCACGAGGCATAGTCAAATGACCAGAAGCTGTCATCAGATATCGCTAGACTCAAACCTCTGTTCATGCCGAGAGGTTTCACGAGAGACTTGTGTTTGAAATTGTCTATATTGTTCATGATAGATAATGTCGGAAGACATATAAGATGCTACGCTAGATGTGTAAGATCAAAATGCTAAATGCTAGTATTAAAGCTTGATGCTGATATCGTAGGCATCCAACGCCACAGCAACGCCTGTCAGTGTTGCGGTATATGCGACGAGAATACCCATCGTAGCAATGGGAGTGGCATCAAGTGTGTTGACAGTCATATTGACCAACCCAGTCAGCAAATTTGCCAACAAAAAGACAGCCAAGCCGTTACGGTTGTAGGCTCGCATCACCCGGCTGGTAGCATGTGTATATGCCTCCTTCTCCGTCTTCGCATCATGTGCATTATAGAAAGCGGGGAAGAAGATCGTATCGATGACGGCAAACCCGAGGAGTTGGAGAGTGTTAAAGGCGACAACCCACAAGACGTAGGGTAGGTTTGCCATGCGACGAGACACTGCTAATCCGAAACCATAATGGTAGTTGGTGGACAACAGATAAAGTCCTGTCCAGACTCCGCCCCATACAGCCGTAATCTTCAGGAGCTTGTTCCGTTGAGTTCCAGGACTAGCAGTACTCTTGGGGACGAGGTTACGGGGAATGACAAACATCCCCGTATCCTGTCCCGCAAGGAAGATGGCCAGGTAGCCGATGAAGCTGAAAATTCCTTCTCGGTTCATGCTAATTAGATTGGTCCTGGGTGCTGTAAGGACATATGCCTTCAGACTAGTGGTTTCAAGCAGCACTTGATATGTGACGCCAACCAACAACGACAGGGCTGCAAAGGAAGGAATCAATTTGCGCACCGATTGAAAGATAGCCACAAAAGGAGGCAAGAATCCTAGCGTAAAGAAGAAGTTCCAATGGATGCCGTATTCTGTCACATGTTCTGCATAATCCAGGCCTTTTACACTCAGGAACCGTATGAAACCCAGGACCAGGAGTGGAATGGAATGGCGCAACGAATGTAGGATGCGGTGGGAAAGCGATGAAGTATTGTCTGCATTGCGACCTATCGCTTTCTCACGCAACACGGGACGAGCTGCGACAAGGCCAGCTGAGAAGACAAAGGATCCAACACCAAGGTCCATGAGAGACGTACCCCATGTCTCAACCTTGGCAAAGCGCCTAGGAAATAGGCGGAAATCGACAGCAAGGATAGCCACACAGGTGATGATCAACATGCATCCACGGAAGTTTGTGAGGAAAGGCTTTGTTGATAGGATATCCAGCTGCCCAGAGCTCTCGTTGGACCGGGCATTGGGTGGTACCTTGGCCTTCTTTTTTCGACTTATAGGACGGGGTGGCAGAGTAAAGATGAGGATGGCGGGGGCAATTAGGAGAAGGTTGAGTAAAAGCGGCGAGTTGGAGTAAAGTGTCACCGAGAGGAGGATTGCGCCAACATTAAGGAGGAAGTCGACGGCGAACGCCAGCACCGTGTATGGTTCAAAGAAAGACTGGCGGGCTTGGAGTACGGACCAAAGTAGAATAGCTACCTGCAACGGACAAATTTAGCAACTCTTCTTCACGGACGGACGGCTGAGCATGGGCGGGATGGGATGTTGGAGGGGGACAAACAGCTGCAACGGATGTAACATAGTTGATCTCTGCGACAGAGCCACCAGACAGGTTGGACACGAAGTCCTCCTTTTGCTGCTTGTAGCTGGCAGTATCAGGCATGGCTGGCGATGAAATGGTAGGGAACAAGCTTTAGCGCATAGTTGGAAAGAATGTGAAGAGGAAGGGGGTTTTGAGGACAAAGAAGAGCGCGGGCTGAGGCAGGCAGGGAAGCGACACCTATCAAAGTTGACAAGTAATGCGAAAGAGAGCTCAGCCTTGTTCGCGATGTGATGCAAGGTTGTACAGCAAGTAGGATATTCAGATGGAGGGGCCCGAGGCTAAGGAACGGTGGTACGGGTAGGCCTAGGCCCAAGAGCTTTGGCCAATCAGTAGATGAGACGTTACAGGAGATGATGTCACGTGCACCCTCACCAACAACAGCCCAAGAACTCTTCTAATCTCACTTACACAGTACAGAGTACCAAACCTTCAACAACTCAAACCCTTGATGGCAAGCATGCTATCCCTGCTAAATTCGACATATCAAACTTTGCCTTCAGCGCCTCATTCAGGCCGTCGGGTTAGAGGGAACCAACCAAAAGCGGGCACTATCCAGCGGACGCAGACATAATATGTCGACATCCATTGCTTAGAGCAAGCCGCATTTCTTTGTTCTCTTGCGCCAACAAACACCAACTTTCGTTTCGTCAAAGATATCTGTCAGCGCCAAATGGCTTACTCCTTTGTGACGAAAAACTCTGAAGTCAGAGTATGTTGGGATAAGTGTGCATCACGCATGTCATCCTTTCTTTAAGAGAAAGCGCCATCTCATTCCGATTTAATATGGTGGTCATCAGCTATAGGGGGGCCATGGCTAGTTTTAATACATCACTTCATCCGTCCTCTTATTCTCTCCATCCGTCCGTCTCATATATTTTGGACTCTTCCTCGTGCTTCATTCTTGACTGCCTACTTATAGTTTGACCAACATCCTCGTAAAGGTGCACCTTTGCCTTCATAGCAACCATGACGATGGCCACTGCTGAAGGTCGACCTCGTCCAACTATAGAATCCATACGAACTACTGGTTCTGATCTAAATGTCCGTTCCTTGCGATCACGTATCATTCAAAAGAGCCCTTCTTGGACTCCTTCGCCCCTTTCGCCCCGCAGCATCCCTATCCCACGGCTTCGAGTTGCGAAGGATGAGGGTACGGACCAGGACGAAGCAATGGGCGTTGATCAACTGGAGCATCCAAAGCGCGATCCTCTCAAACAAGAGACCAGTCTCCGCAATGTCTCTTTGAGACCTATCGCGGAATTTGCCCTTCCAAGCCCAAGCATCTTGCCTTCTTGGCGTTCTCCCCTCTCAGCACCTCTGTTCGCACCTTCAGTTTTCCAAAGACCAACTCTCGCCGAAGAGACACGAAGCATGTTACTTCGGGAGCCAAACTACGAGCCACGTCGTAACTCTGTTTCTTTGGATCATGAACGCCGACAGTCTGCACCTGGTGGACCTCTGCATACCAGAGCCATGCAAATCGCCCGACAACGAGACCATCTTCACCGTCGAAGACTCGCTGGTTCATATAAACCTCGCGAGCCTGAGATGTTGGTTCAACCTACCGAGCTTCGTCGCTTATCTCTGTTACCCTCGAGTGGCACTGCGCCGCCGTCCCCCTACCCTGTGGATGGACGTCTGACTACCCGTGTGGTTGTGCATTCTCCAGGAAAGAAAGCGCTTGTACTCACCAGAACTTTTGACTTGGATGAATTAAGAGCTACCCTCCCAACAATCAGCCCTGTTGAACGAACAGATCGGCGTGCATCAGTTGCGAGTCTTCAACCTCCCCCCACCATTTCACGATCATCTTCACCGGGATACACACGGGACAGACGAAGTTCTTATGGTGCCCTCCCGAGAACAAGTCATTCCCAGTCTCCTCCTATTGGGAGAAGAGGCTCACGTCAAACAATGCCCCCTGTTGCTATTCGTAAGTCAACAACTCATGCCAGAACGGCTCAACGTCGTCACAGTTCTGAAAGAATATCCCACTAACTTGTATCAGGACTCGACTATGCCCGAAGATACCTTCCCGTGCTGGCTGCCGTAATTCTCTCAGAGCTTGTTCAGCCTGGCGACACGGTTGAGGTTCCTTTGCCGCATCCTCGTGCCTGGGAGGATACTGTCGCACACGTCTACACCGGACGAAACGAACTTACGGAGCCCATCAGACAGAACATCCTGTATCTTGGTGGATCGGTATAAGGAAGCAAACGTTGAAACATATGGATTGGCCTGCGAAATTGTAAAACCACCACAGTGCTGTGACAAATTGGGGGCGGGTTATGGTGAAGGAGTTCTTAATATTTCTTTCAATACTTAGGTAGCTAGCGAGTAAAATGATCATTTGTTTCTTGATTCTAATCCATGATTGCTTGCCTAAGCTGGAGATGACTGAGGTGTATTGCCTGTGTTATCCAACAAGTTGCGTACTTGGTTCTAATTTGGGAAATCAAAACGACACGTTCACAAAGTCGAGCACGATCATCCACCAAAGGTTTACCAAGCATCAATAATGTCGTACAAAACATACAATCCCGAAAGCGCTACCAGAATTTCAGGTCAAGATGCTCGGACACATACTGCAGTTCATCAGTACACCTAGCAACAGCAGGAGGGGCTTCTTAACCTGCTCAGAACATCAAGAAGTAGCACCATCTGGAGCGTCGAACCATGGGCTTATTCGTTTTATTGTCGCCATTTCTTAACTACCACCGCCAAATCAACTTGTCAGTTTCATACATTGGCTGACAGTCTAAGGAATCATACTGGATGCCATCGTATGGAGGTAGAACGTGTGGCAGCAGCTTATGCAATGTCTACGGTGATATCAGTCGTGGCAGTAGAACTGTGACTGACGCCAGCTCTGGGAGTAGCGATTCTCAATCAGTCTAAAGCAGCATTTGCCAAGTTTTGAACACTATCCTGCCGTTTATGCATTCCGTTATGGCTAGGGGTTGCTGAAACTCGATGTTAATGTATAGGCTGCAGAAGATAATCAATTCTAAAACTTAATGGCTATATCAGACCCTCGACTCTCTGATTCTATGGGTAATTGAGCTTCATACTATACCAGCTCATGTGCTTCTCAGCAATAACCTTATATAAACACACACAAGATGAAGAGAGCAAGTATACATCAGTTCAAGCTAAGATACCGAGGCAGTGAACTTGCCTATGGCCGCGTTGTAACAGGAAGTTAAAACCATTACTTATGAATTGCACATACTATAGCGTTGGTTGCCTCAGTTTATCTAGCTTTCCTTATGCTGTGGTTTTGCGCCTGGGAATCTGTATGAATCACAAGCTATATCACTATCACTTATAAGTATCTTGCTGTTTCCTGCCTCACTCTCCTAAGAGCATGATTCCCGGTGAGAGAAGCAGTTTAAATAGCACTAAAACTGGCAACTCGGGAACAAAACCAATCTTTCAATACTATATGCTTCGTTGTCTTTGCGGCGCTGACAGCCTCTGACTCCTCATGCAGGAGAGGTCTAGTAGGCAAAACATGCAGTAGAGATACAACGAGACACTGTTCCGGGACGAGATCGAATTGTAGCCACATCCTTTCACTTTGAGATAGGTTTGAACGATTAACACAATGTCCAAAGTGATTCTGCTGCATAGGCCCTGGTACCCCTTAGACTGGGACTGGATTTATCAACGAATCAACGCCAGTCTGTCAATTTGATACATACTTCTGACCTAGTGTATATGTGTATATGCGCTCTTATATCTTATACAGGATCAAGTCCTGGGCTGTTGTCAAAATATGACCTCAGATCCCTGTAAGAAGAGCCAGGTGGTTTGCAAATGCAGCCATCGCAGAACCTGACTATTACACTGGTATAAGCATTCAAAGTTGCTTTTTATGAGGCTTCCGTCGTATTGCCTTCTGCTTTGTTTCTGCACTACGACAATACTTGACCATTTGTTGACAAAGGGAGGTCTCGGTACGACATAGTCCGAAGTGACGTTTGACGCACCAACGTACGTCGTCAGTTTTAATGGATCCGACTTCGGGCACATAAATTTAATAGTCTTGGCATGATGCTTGGGAAACACGCCTTATCCAGAGGGCGTCATTGATCTCCAAAATGTTCGATGCAGGTGAGGTGTCTGATTGACATGTGCCAGCCTGGGCAGTGCATGGGTCACATCACAGGATGTGTCCACAAGATCACTGACAAGAGATCAAGGCATTGACATCTCAGGCTAGCATCAAGATGGTGGTCCGGGAAACAAGCCAGCGTCTGTCCTGCCACCTGCTAATTGCCTATCATGGTCCCTCCCCCACAAGTGTTCACGATGTGTTGCCGACACGAACACCCCGATATTCCATCTTCGGTTGGTGTGGTGGAGCAAGACGGCGCGACGCAAGCATGGCCTGCAGGATGCACGCTCGGACGTCCATGTATGCTATGGACACGCCTACAGTATGGCACATTAGCTCGACAGGGCCTCAAAGCACTAAAAACTATCGCGTGTATTTCGGGCTAGATTCTTGAGGTAGCGCAGTAGTGCAGTCAGAATTGCTGAACAGTCGATTCTGAGACAACAACCTGCGTGGTTGAGACATCAAAGCGAAGCATTGCACCTACGTTAGCAGTTTCTGGGCCGTAGACCTGCTTATCTTCGGCAAATGGGCGCCTGCTCTCCGAAGGTTGACAAAGTAAACAATGAGTGAAATTGGATGTTTCCCAAGTTAAGCGAAACGCAGAGTTCTGTAGAAATGGACCGGCCCGGCGGCTATTGCGGCTTTATCCCAAGGCGAAGCGGAGCTCCGATAGTGGGCGATGACCGGCCGATGCTAAGCCGTCGTCGCACTTTTCGGACGGGACGCTGTAAAAACGGTGCACCTGCGGGCGCGAGTAATTTGTGTACTACTGCTACAACTACTACAACTACTACGTAGTAGTAGTAATACGTAGTTTCGGAGACCCTGTTGCAGCCATAGATAAGTACAGTACTCGACAGCTTAGTATGTACGTAGGCAAGTCCAACAAGACTAACAAGAATTTGCATCGATCGATCCAACACACCAAGATGGGGATAAGCATAGTATGGCATAGTATAGCTTGCTTTCTGGCGACGTGTTGTTGCTTGTTGCTGCTTTGCTCTGTTTCAATGATGCAAGGCGAGCCTACTGTACCTAACTAGTCCGCTACAGATGGACGGAAGGGTCTTTGTACGACGTTTGCTCCGGGAGGGTACGGAATCTGCAGCAACGCTTGGCTTTTCGCGTTGGTGTGCCTGAGAAAACGTCAGGGTTCCCCCCATCATGAGATGGACATGCATGGTCATGGGTAGACATTTGACGATGCGACGCCTCCGGCCGATAGCGAGCTGCGGCTAAACATATTGGGGGATAGATATCCATGAATATGTACATGTCTAGAGAATATTAGTGGATGCTGTAAATGTAGGCGCATGCATGTACAGTGGATGTACCATCCATACAACACAAGAAAGTTGACGGGCGATGAGCGAACGGACTTGTCGATCTTAGAAGTGCATTTGACAATCGATAATCGTCAGACGCCATCTTGGCCGGGGTCTTAACTTCCCGTTATTGCGCCATCGTTGATGTTGAGGGCCTACCTAGGGATGGAGAAGATGGAGAAGGCGGGACAAGAGGGAACGGTCTTGGGCGGGTACGTATCGTTCGTTGATACAGTACTATGGAGATTGCGAAGGATTTACCTGAAATGATCAAAATGATTCGTCCCTCCTGCCGAAATTATCTCAGACATTTAGCTTAGTAGACGGGAGTCAGGAGCTACCTAGGTATGTAGATACAGGTACCTGGGTCGTGGTTATCTTACCTTACCTATCTAGATCCCGCTTGGTACAGTAAGCTACAAGATCTCAAGTTGCCTCATCAGGTAATCCTTCCTGCCTAGGATAGAAGCTTTGACCATTGCTTCTTCTCAACGTACCACGCTCGATTGGGCACTTTATCTTGTTTTTTTATCGTGCCTCTATGCATACCTCTGTCCTCTACCTAGCTAGTCCTATGCTTGGTTTGCATGCATACTGAGGTAGTAGTGGACTCTGTCGGCTGTTGTTGATTTCTGGTGACAAGGTTGCAACACAAAATTACTTATTCAAACACTCATTTTGTTTCAAGTGATCGGCGTCTGAATCACTCCGTCTGGAAAAAGTTTCTCCTTGGCAAAGCTCATACGATTGCAAAACATCACCAACGGCCAGTGCAACTCTGGATAACCGTTACAATTCTCTATCAAACGCACAATGTGCCTCAACCATACCCACAGTCTTTGACCAAACAAACATTCGACTGACCTGTGCCACCCTTGTTATTGCCGATTGAAGTCCGAGCTTTGGACCCACGACGATATCTTGTGAAAAGAGGGGAAATGGGGCACTTGCAAGGGTCTGCAACTCATCACCTTGTCACAATACAGCAGGTACAGGTAGGTACAACTGCGACTCGCCAAAAACCAGATCTGGCTGGGTGCTGCATACACAAATGTCGATTACCCAGTGACTTTGCCGATATGTGGCTATCCGTCCCATCCCGTGGGGCTACGGGCGTTGCGAGTGCTATGGTGCCCTGGTGAGAGAAGGGGAATCTCTGGAGTAAACCTCCGGCGTTGATGAGATTGGCCCTGCTGGCTCAGGATCTGCAAAAGGGTATTTTCGGAAGATTAATAATAACCAGGGACCTGCGTCTAACATGATGCAAACAAGAAGAATCAAGCTTGTGGGGATGCTCGCCGTCTCTGACCAAGGTTCGGCACAAGCAGGATCGGTCCTTTGTGGTCTGTGATGGATCTTAATTCAAATCATCGTCAGAGGGCTCCCGCTGTGGGTATCTGCTAGATTTGCTCTTGTCTCTATCATCGTCAACTCGAGACCGTTCATATATACATGCCTATCCATGTCTGGTGAGATGATACAATAGTTTGTGTCAGCAATGGAGTCACAATTTACTTGACACTTGTCAATGTACCATATTGCTTTTCAGATTGAGGCGGTCCAATAACGGTCATATGCCGGCAGCACACAGGAATAGCAGAGCCCCAAAGTCCCGCAAAACCTGGATGAGAACCAACACAACGCAACGATGCTATTCACAATCGTATGCTTGATCAAAAACAGTTCTGATTTGCCATGCAAATAACATGTTACAATACCTACGATACAAAGTAGACGCCGCCCGCCAGCCTCCACTCTCTTGCTGGGTGCTGCTTGTTTCTACCTACGTAGGCATGTAGAAACAACAAGCAAGCAGGTCGTGATGCTGAGCCAACGAGCCAGTAGCATCAAAGAGCCTAAGGGTCTATACCCTGGCTCATGCCCCCAGACTCAGCTAACCTTGGGATTATCTAGGTACAGTAAGTACAGTACCTTGCGTCGTTTGTCTCACATCATGATATCTAACTTGGGTGGATAGCAGAAAAACCCCGCGCAAGAGAGGCCATTAATATCATCCATATCAAAGCAGACCAAGCAGACGATCACTGTCCACAAATGCTTAGCTTGGCTAGCAACCCTGGTTTTCTTCTTGGCGTTTATCCAACACTTGTCCTCCAGTCAAAGTCATCGGACCCTCCCCCTCCCGGCGACATCATTACGTTTTTATTCTGCCTTGTCCAGCCAATTGCTCATCTGATGTCAATTCTCGAGTCATCAGGATATCGGATCGTTTTTATTAACACGCGACTCATCATCTTGATCCTATAAGAATTCCACATTGAAACTGCTTTTCAGAAATTGTCATCGTTAGCCATGGATGAATGTCTTGGTTCGGCCGACAAGGAGGGGAAAAGCGGAGTGCAAAATGCGACAACTACTGTATGTACGGGGGGTCTTACAGGGCTCGTCCAACAAGACTCCCCTGTCTCTGCAACTCATCTTGAATTGAGTCCCGCTGGAGATGCAACGGTGATCAGGGAACACACAGGCCTGAGAATGACACAAAAGTGGCACCCAAGTAGCCTCAGTACCACGTATTACGACTCGTGCTGTCTGGTTTGGAGTTGCATTACCCAACAGGGCAGGACCCTGGATATCCCAGACCTCATTTGTGCACCAAAACAGCCAGAGGCAGTAATTAATGCCATTTTTTACTTTGTGGCTATCACCTCTGTGATCGACGTCCCGACGCTCGTGCTGATGACCGTGCGATGGCATGCGACAAGGTAGAATTTGCTTCGATCTGACAGGCTCGAGGAAAACCCAACAAGGTTGCAACCGAGCAAGACCTGCAAAGCATCTGAGCTGTCGTACCACGAAACTAATATTTGTGGGGTTGTACGGTGGAGCTGTATTGCCAACCCATTATCCATCCTTCAGTCTTGTTTGGGCATGGTTGTCATCACTAACCTTCAAGCTAAGTTAGTGTCAACGACACCATCTTGATCATGTACTGTACTGTACTGTACTGTACTATACTGTATCTATCCTATTGTCGTGAACTAACGGGTTGTTGTTGTTGTTCTTATTCAATGTGGGCTTATGGGTATGGCCCAGGATCTGCGCCATTATGTCCGCGCAAAACACACACTTGAATTCAAATCGGATTTGAGGAAGAAACCAGTAATTGTCAGTTGGGAGCTTAGAAACTCCAGATGTTTTGATTATCACTATCACATGCCTTAACCAAAGCTTTGTATACCATTCCCTTTGTGAACCTCTCACACCACGTAAAAATGCCCCCATCCGTAATTCCCATATAATCCCAAATTGTTACAAAACGAGAAATGATGACCTCAGCTCGGGCTTCGTCAGCAAGTGAAGCTAGTATCATGATAGCCTCGACTGCTTTTTGCCCACCAAAGTTATTTGGTCCAGCAAAGCTCGCTGTTCAGGTTACCACATGTCTTTCATCTGCTCCGGAAATATCTCAATCCGAGCAGGTGACATTCTGAACCTCGTCAGCGGCCGTCGACTGGAAAAGCGTCTCCATCGTTCCTCTCAAATAGCAGAAGCAAGAACTTTTCCATCCATGTCCCCAATCCGTCCTTTTTTTGGTGGTGGCTGTGGTGTGGTGTGAAAGAAGTATTGAAAGAGAATAAGCGGGAAGAGTTTCGTGTTTCTCTCGACCTCGTTGGTCTTGAATAATTAACTTCCCATGTGAAAATGAAAACGTTACTCATGGCTTCATCAAAATCGTATCGTTGCCAGGTTAGATTGCCCAACACTGTCCATTCATCGAACTTTCGTTCGCATACAGCTTGGCATCAATTGGCGTTGTTGCCATTGGCGTATGCACCCGTATTGGCACATACGACGTGCTCGAATCGTAGGCGGCATAGTCGCTCTTCTCCCACGAGCCTTGTTGTGCTTGTGTCTGTCGTCCCTTCTGGCGAGCATTGTAGCGAATGAGCGAGCCCTTTCCGGGAGGGGTCTTTAAGACAATGGAAGGCTGAGGGGCCGGGGCCAATCGCTGCTCATCGTTTGCATCACCGTCAGCTCGGCTGCCCCAAGACGTCTATAGTAATATGTTAGTAAAATATTAACCCATGGGCACAACCATCAGAAACATACCATATTCAAAGTGATCAGGGCATAGAGCTTGATCAATCCATGGAAATATCCAAACACGACCGAAACGGGCAGAAACAGGACATCGCTGGGGTTTCGGATAAACAAACCCATCAGCTTGACAACCTTGGTAAAGGCAAACATAAAAACAAACTGAGACCAGAAAGCGTATCGACGGTTCTGCATATCCCAGTCTGCAGTTCCCCACCAGACTGAAGCGAGAAGAAGTGGGTCAACGAGAAAAGCCAGCGAAGTGAAGGTCGCAAAATGAAGAGCGTATGTGCACCACAATTGTTGCCTGTTCTTGTTAGAGACATTTAACTCGGATATTGGAAAAGGACTTTACTCACTTCCAGATGTAACGCTCAGTAACCATGCTGGTCCAGTTGCTTCGCCAGTTGCTTCGAGCCCAACGAGAACATTGGTACAAAAACTTGGTGCTGTTCTCCAATGTTGTCTCGATCTCGCACTCCTTCTCATACTGAATCCATGTCTTCCATTGGTGGCTCACCAGCCAACGAGTCACAAAGTTGTCGTCGTCAGCGTTCAAAATCCACTTTCTCCACTTCTCGTTCTTGAAGCCGTGGAGAAAATCGTGACTGGAGAGAATTTCAGAGCGGTAGGCACCGGTACGACCAGACATGCAAGAAGTGCCGCCGTCGATGTTGTGTGTGGCCGAAATCTCAAAGTTGCGTCGCTCAATGTAAGCAGCACCCAACCAGTTCCAAGCCTTGGTCGACCAAGAACCATCGTGCTCTCGTCGAACCCGCTGGCAAGTTCCTACACCACCGATTTGAGGATCTTCGAACGGGGCCAAAATCCACGGCATAAGAGTAGAGGGCCAAGTCACATCGTCGTCCGCCATGATGGTGATAGGTGTCTCAACCTTAGGAAGGGCCTCACACACTTGAAGGCGCTTGTTGGCGATGGGAGTGTCCAGTACTCGGACTTTAGGAAATACCAAAGAGTCAGCCAACTTTTGAAGCTCCTTTCGCTTGTCATGCGTTGTGACCAGGATCAGCTCAGCCGGCTCGCAAGCCAGAATACTCTCCAGAGAAGGGCGAAGCTCCTCAAAAGCGTTATGAATAGTAGGGATGACAACAGTGACATCCTTGCTAGTAAAAGTCGGTTTGCTGGGAATGGGCTTAGACTTGTATGTCCAATGGCTGACGCAGTGGACTAGAAGACGGAGATAGCGATGAATCCTGAAATATCGTTAGACCTGGTTGGAAATGAAGTACTAGCAGCCCGCAATAATGGGTTGATAGACTCCAGGAGGGCCTCGTTTCCAAAAACATGTTAACGAGGCACGTAAAAATTACTTACCAAAGACCTAAGAAAAGGTACAACCAGAAGGTGCTCGAATACCAAAAGTTGAAGGAAGGCATCGAGAGAGATAATGGCCCAGCAAAGCCAAGAGGGCTGCGCCCGATATTTTGATGTTCTGATTCAGACATAGTGATTCTGTGAGAGTGTTGAGATCCGGCAAGTTTGATGTGTAAGCAGCAGGTGTTGTTGTTGTGCCCTCTCAAGACGAGGAGGAGTTTTCGTGATATATAACGGCTATTGACGGATACCAAGCAGCAAAGGTATATATCCGGAAGAACGAGGGCGAGAAGGTGTTTATAAGTGATTTCGGGGTAGCAAGATTCTGAATCTTGTAATCTGGAATTGACAGTGGTTGACCGTCCAAGGTGATTGAGGTAAGGTGGAAGTGAATCAGAGACGCTGGAAGTACCAAAGCAAAAACACTATGCACGAGACACAGTCGCACCTTCGTAAGATTCGAGGTAGCGGACGTATAATATACAATGACGGGAAAGGGAACTATTCAAAGATGGCCATGACAAGAGGAATTGGCCGATGAAAGAAGAGCGAGGAGGAGGAAAAGAGGTAGTGGCGATGATAACAGCCTGGGGTGAAGATGGGGAACGGGTCTACGATATATACCTATGCCAAACCCCGTCTTCAAAACGGACCATGCATGAACATGGAGTAGAGAGGGTCCTTGATGAGGCCGTGGGCCATCGTAGTGTGTACCTAGTTGTGGTGGCATTGGTAGGGCGGCAACTACGTAGAGACAAGCGCGCAAGTCTGTCGAGATTTGATCTTGGTCTGGACAACGGAGGACAAGACGGCAGGGGTGTATTGGGTCCTGCGCTCACTGCATTAGGACGGTGGATCGAGGGGTTGGATGATTTTGGAGGGTTGGAGGGCCCATGTATGGCGGCGGCGGCGGCTCGACTTGGGGGATAAGAGGGCACAACGATGTAGCTAATTAGTAGCGTGAATGGGATTGGAGGAGGGGGTGTACTAAAATCACACAGCAAGAGACTGGCGCGCGTTATTTGAGAGGCGTTGTTACTGAGAGCCAGTTCATTTTGAGTCCCGTTTCCGTTGGACGCCGACCCCGGCCGCATTACTACCGAGAACGGTACAAGTCTGATTTTCTCTTTCCTCCTTGTTCAGTTATTACTACTGCAAGCTGTCGAGAAATACTGGAGCGAGTAAACAAGCGGGGAGAACAACGACTGCGTATGGGTGCAGGACAGGGCATGGGGGCGCAGACTTGCAAGCGTGGAGTCTTCTTTAGCACCTCCAACTAGGTACCTCAGTGCCTTGGCCTGAAAACTCCAGCATGTCCGTTCATTTCTCCAGGACCCTATCATCGTGGCGCCGATTCTGGGCTGGCGCATGAGGGTCACGTCTCGTGCCCAGTGACAGCCCATGTCAGAGCTCCGATAGACCTTGGCCAGTGCTGCTCGGCCCGCGGCGCACATCATGGTCCTTGTCATTGTCGTTTCGTTGTTTTGCCTCTGGGGTCCAAGTCAAGTAGCAGGGTTCACACAAAACCTCGATGGCGTCGATGGTTAGGCGGGAGAGAAGACATGGGGCCTTGCTCGTGTTTAGCTTGTGGATCCTTTACCTTGTACTGGCGCGAGCGAGTAGAGTCCAAAGCCAAGCCAAGACAAAACGAGACAGCCATTCAGCACAGCATAGCATTGCATCGCATTGCATTGGCTTGGTGAGGATCTGGTGGGGAGTGGATTAATAGCTGGAGGAGGCTTGAATACCTTGTACCAGGGACCTCGACGGTCGTCGAAGCTGCTGTACGTAGGGACTAAGCAAGCTGCGACATAGTCGAGATATGCCAGTACATCTATTAGCCGCTCATCTTTGATGAGACAAGCATGTCCGTCGTATCAGAGTCAAAAGACAGTGTTTTGCGTCTCGCGTCGTGCATCTTGCATTTGAGGACCAAGGTAAACCCTGTGGACTGCAGTGGATGAACAAATAAAGTATTGTTGTTATTTCTGCTTCTGCAGACGCGAGAGACTGGGTACAGTCCCGTATGTATGTCTTTCGAGATTGCATGTCGACAGATGAGGAGAAGTTCACGAATCCATTGTCCAACCAGAAGCTGCGATGGGCAAGGAAAATTGACAAGTGAGCTATCCGGTAGGTATCGAATATCCTGGGACACGCAATGTTAACATCCTGGGATGCAGGAACTGGGTCTGCGCGCCGACTACTGGTCCAATGATGGAGATGTAAATATGCGATGTATGGAGAAGATGCAGCATGTAGACGGGATGGAAGAAACAATATCACAAGGTGGCTGCAGCAGCGATACGCAATTAACTCCTTCCGCATCCTTAAGATAAACCCTTGATTGAGGTATTGATTGCACCTACCTAGGTACCTACCTAGTACTCGAGTGTTGGACTTTGTTTCGTTTCCTCATTTTTAGGTAGGTAGGTAGGTAGGTAGGTAGGCACCTACCTGGGTAGTGACTTGGCCTACTGGCAAGGTTGGCTCCTGCCAGTTGAAGACGACAGGAGGGGGGATCAGATGGTTGGACCGGAGGTAAAATGGTAGGTGCAGATAACCTCAAATCCGAGGTCCCTGCCTGCCTCGTTAATGCTACCTAGGTAGCTTAGCTGTCGACACAAGAGTGGGGAAACCACTGCTATGCCTACCTGTACCTGCTCACACCTGCAGTAGGTTGACGTTTCGTGGCTTCATCAATTGCCTGCGTACTACTAATCTTTCCTCTTATTAATAACACTAAAACCAAATATGTCACCCTATTCCCTTACTACTGTCCCAGTCTAACAACCACGAACATCCGCTTTATTACGAATCCGTCTCGCTTCTCTTCGTCAACACGAACCTCCACATCGACCACCGCATCATGGAAACCTTTCTCCGAGTCACAAAGCAACTTGGGGTGCAGAACTCCCGTGCCTTATCCACGCAGGAAGAGGCAAGACAATTATAGGAGAGCACAGAAGATGGAAAGGTACAGTACAGTCTGGTACTTAGATAAGTGGCCAGAGAAAATGCAGCATCACATCACATCGCATTGTCTCGCCTGGCCAAGTTATTGAGATCGGGACTGCTCCGCCCATAGACGGCTGCCGCGTTGCCTTGCTTGCCTCCAATGGTACTCGCATTTACAGGAACAGCGGCCGATTTTACTTGGTGGGAGACCGGCCTGGAAAAGGTAGCCAGCGGGCGGACACTGCAAACCGCAGATCGTCCAACACGGCAGCTAAGCAGAGGCAGGCCAGGGTTGTAGTGTTGCGGATCCCCTTCGGCTTCGGCTGGTTGCTGAGATTTACATATCATTGAAAGACTCCGAAGGAGAACATGCAGCATCTCCGCCAGCCCTGGTTTCTTCCACTCACGATGGTTGTGTGTTACTTGTGTCGGCAGCCTTAGAGCGAATGGCGCACGGTTCAACGCACCAAAACCGATGATCTGTGGCTAACACTAGGTCCTCAGGTCCTACAACCTCTGCTAAGATACAGAGTAGTGGATGGAGTATGACAGATGTCGCTATTTGGCTGGCCTTCAACAGTACGCGACATCGCAGCATTCACCAACATGCAACTTTGCTTTGTTTCTCCTCGCTCCCCCGGAGTAGAAGCACAGGCCACTCTTGGCTGCTCTTGTCAATCCCTGTCCATTGACTCTTTGAATTTCGGATCTCAGATTGGACCCCTCAACTGAAGAGCCTTCTTATGCAGTTGGTTCTCGCTGGAGTCACTGTGCCTTGTTGATTGAATGGATATCGAGTATAGAGACGTCTTGGGCGATCGCAGATGGCAACTAAAGCCGTTGAGTCACACTACATAATGCTCAACCTCAAACCCACATGGCCTGTTGTTGTTTTTTTCCTCAAGACAGGCACCACAAGGGTCTTGGTGTAGTCTCATGTAGGACAGCCAAGACGGAGCCACAATCTCTAGGGCCAAATGAACATTATCGGCCCCGGCCAGAAGAGGGAACTTCGGACATGAAGCAGGCTGCTCAAACTCCATGCAAAAATAGCTCAGCTACAACACGGAGTACGTATTCGTCAAATCGATTTGTCTAGCGGCATTTCAGTCATTGTCTGCTCCAATTGGTGCAACGATGTCAGTATCGCAACGTCCTAGTGCTTGCTTTACTGATCGATGATGAGCCGCAAAATTACCCATCCATCCTTTCACGGCCAACTGGAAGAGCTACTGGTTCTTTTCTCTTCTGAATTGCCTGTTCTTGCGAAACCATCTCCACCGTCAGCGGATTGGCACTGTAACAGTTGCTGAGTCGACATTGATCAAGCTCGCCAGCTCCCGAGCCCTTACCAAGTCTGATCTAGACTCACAGAGGCTGGCGCGTGCACTACAGCACGGTGGATATCCTTCGCACATCTGCCCTGTCAGGATCCTTCAATCAATACCTAGTTATCAGCCAGCATCTGTTGGTCCAGAGGCCGACTCAAGTTCAACGCGGCGCAACGCAGCTCGACATTTTTGGCAACAGTTATCGTCCTGCAGACTACTGCAGAGCATCGGCCATATTGTTTTCCTGGTTGGCTGGAGTAGGTCTCAAATTTGACTTGGCTATCTCAGCAAGTCACCATATCCAATATGAGCACCGTTACCTTGGGCAATGCATCGAAACATGAATGCACGCAGTCTGCAGCTGTTTACAGAATAGTGCTTCTGCTGGTATCCAAGGTTGCTGCATTGACACTCAAACCTCGAATGGTATTCGAAACTCGGACTACCTACAACAGCCTGCAACATGTTAGCAGGTAGCACAAGTGATATTATTTGATTAATCCCGTTTGGACCACTGTGGGTCCGTCCTTTTGTTTATTTTTTCAACAAGACAGGCCAGGGCCTTTGGAGGGAGTCTGCCCATCAAGACCAGAGTGTGATCCCCACTGCACCCTGATCCTGATGCCGCTCGTTTACTGCTCAAACCTCTCACATTTGCACCTCGATTTGCCGCTATGGAGCCATTGGCATGTCCACGGGCACATGCTCGAGGTAATTTTTCCCTTTCGCTGATCTTGAGTAACATTGCCACCCTGCGAATGAAGGCAGAAAAATACTGCGCATGTTGTTGGTCCAGGATGTGAAGTAGGTGCAGTAATATAGGTGATACTACAATGCGTTGTGATATCACGGCCATGTTGAAAGCCAGCAAGGCCGATCCTGATGCCGTTGTTTTCTTAGTTCTTTAAATGGGAAGGAAACTTGTGGAGGGGCCAGGATAACCCTAGCTTCGCTTGGAAGCCAAGGGGATCGACTCAACAGGGGACAGACAGGCGATTGAAGCACGGAGCATCTGCTAAACCGACGTCGCGTCGATAGAGCTTGCAATCTCGAAAAAAGAGGCATTTATCCTTGTACTTTTCTCTATCAGAGACTCAGCGCCAGATATCCTTCCACAAACTATGCAATGTTGAAGTTGCATATCAACAAGAACTTTGTCTATTACTCTGAGCGAGACGATGTGTACTATTCATAAGGGAAATTACCCGGAGTTCACATAGGAACTTTGCATTGCCGGGTTGTCCTGTTTGAGCCCATACCCCGGTTATGGTTGAGTATCCATGTCATGATGAACGAGATATACGGCAACATCGATATCTACGGTTTTGATGTCATGCGTCCTGCATCATTACAGGTGGGGAGTTACGTCTACACTTGTTCGCCAGGGCGAAAAGTCCACTTGTCTTTTGACAGCCTGATGCAAGAAGCGTTAATCAGTAATGCGTAAAGGAGTTCACAAACAGGTTTTCCAAACGTATCTGCAATCAAGCTGAGAGTTGTTCTCACACTAGCTGCGTGCAACTTTTAGATGCCAACGCTGCTTTATATTGGCGAGTGTCTCGATATGTGAGTTCTGACATATAGACGCTCATCAACTTGACAACCTTCGAACAACAATTGCAATACCATCTTGTGTGGCACGCTATGCTATCGTAAGCTTAATTCATCATGATAAAAACACTGAGGGGAAGTAACTATCGTGCGGGTGTAACACAACTACTTCACAACTCGAGTGTATACGTGACTATCAACCACACAAAGTTCCCATAGAGATTCCTCCAACATATATCTGTAGATTTACTTGGCGTATAACCCCCCGTTCTTTTTTTGCTGTTCCTTCAATACGCGAAAGGCCATGGCGGGGCATAGGCATTGGCATGCCTCGGGGAAGCACAAGGTGCTGCCGGAGCTGGTATCGGAATAAGCATGCAGCATGGGAGCTTCCATCGTGGACTTTGGATTACTATCAATTATGATAGGTTGGTATCCATGGTACCTGCACTAAGCGTCTTATCCCCCTGCATCGTGAGATGGAGCCATGTTCAGGTTCCGGGAGGTTAGGAGCTGGACTATAAATCGGAGCTGTTGTGTTGATGCATATAGCTACGGACCACGGAAACCAACGACGAATTTATGTCATGATGTTTGCAAACACGCCACGATGGCAAGTAGACTCGTACCTCTTGTTTAATTATACTTGTCTTTTTATCATTATCGGTGTGATAGCAGGTCTCAGGATGATGTTGTTGTCACTTTGCTGCCTAGCATTGTCCAGGTGACGTGTGAAACTTAGAGCTATGCCAACAAACACGAGCAATGCAACTGCCAGAACATGCCTGACAGTCTGGGAAGATACGAAAGACTGATATATTCCAATAATTAGGCTCTATCGAAGCTGTTTGTGGAAACTTGTGGATTTCTTACTCACACCGCAACTTCCACGGCTACCCTGTAGCGAGGATACAGTGTATCCATGCTCTTGAACGAAAATCAGAATATGAAATAATCGCAATAAAGAAACTTGTGATCAAGTTATAGCGGTTCTGATAGATTGTATCATCAATTGGCAATGCTTTAGGCAGGTGTTGCTGAGTGTGTATCCGAAACTTACCAACTCGATCTCATGAAACTTTTCAACCATTTCTTGTATGATGTGATAACTTCAAAATCAATGATCAGAATACGACATATGTGATATCACGAAACACATAACGGCCGAGGCAAGTTCTATGATCTTGATGCTAGTCGGAAGATCGTTGGCTATGACCTCTGCTTGTCTATGTGGTTTTCACGCCCCAACATCATAGTTATCTGTCGAGGGTGTTGATCCTCGAGAGCAACGATTCCCCTTTAAAATAGAGTATAAAATCGATAAAGAGATTCAAAGGAGACATGCATAGATGTCAGACGAATATTAGGATATGATAAGGCCTGGCAAGGTGATGAGAGCAGTCGTGATACTATAGCCAACCACTCAGCGTTCACCCCTTTTCTCTCTCTAATTGATGCATAAAAATGATCAAGATGCTTGAAAAGACCTTCATAGATGCAGCCTTTCGATACCGGAGAGGGATGTTGGCATGTTTGCTATTGTTATTAGCGAGTGTCATGCATATCCTCTGCAAGTCGTGCCCATCGAGCCTAGCAGGTTCCTAATCACTGTTCCAGTCTCACAACGAATACATAATTTTAGCGTCGAGGTTGCAATTTCGTTTGTAAAATTCATGTTCGAATCACTACGGTATGAAGGCCATGAAACAGCATGTATCAAGGCGCCTTTTCTTCGTACCATTGCTGTATCAGAATGCAGATCATGAAACAACATAGCTATAAGCCGACGAGATGATCGAAACGAAACCGGCTTCACCTTAAAAGGATACAAGTTTCAGCCAAGACGGTTCTTACCGTGTTTCCAGTCTATAGTGGTAGGTGTTCATCTATACCAGATGATCTATTCGCTGAAGACGTTGATAGAAGAGCCTCGCGTGAGGACAAAGTGTCTCAATAAGCATAACCGAAGAGCCAGAATATAGTCAATCATTCTGTCCGGCATGATCCGATTGCGGCAATGAATTACCTTCACTCTTGGTGATTAGATTAACGGTCCTGAAGTACCATGACGAAACTTTGTTCTAACTCGTTTCTGGAATCCTCTCATACTTGGCAATTGGAGATGCACTCTATCTGTATACGCCTGTGGAGCCTATGTACACTACCTGCACAATGATTAACATGAAATGCAAGAAAGAAAGAAACAAGATAATTTGGTAGGAGTGCATATAGTACAGCAAGTTTACTTGTTAAATCCGAGTTAATAAACAAGAAGTTTCTTTAACATGTGGATACAGATGTCATCATGCCCAGCCTGGTCTGTGGGTATGAAGCATGACATGACAGTCTGAAGGTGAGTTACTATGTAACTGGCTCTCCACCCCACTCGGTATACCTTTTGAGGATAAGGTGAACGGAGACGATGGGGATGGGGATATTAAAGACTCAAATGACACGTTTGAAGAGATTTACAAGATTTACGAGATTTACACGGGGTTTTCTGCATGTCTCGACCAACAACTGCCCATTTAGAAAGAGGCGAATTTGCCATGACTAGATACTGTTCTTGGCGGGGGAAGAGAAAGATAAGATATGAAGGCGAAACATCTGTCTGTGCACTAGTCAGTATTGGAGATCCATTCAGTTGATGTCAGTCTGAGTATGATTCCATTCCCAGCTGACTTGAGCACGAGAGAGGAGTTGTAAGGCGTCAAGGCGGGGGAAAGAGGAGAAGGAGGGGTTGATAACGAGGAGAGGAGGGGCAAAGAGGACGCTATGGACAGTGTGGCACAAGTTAAAGAGATGCTAGTAGAGGACCCTTTTGGGGAAGATTGATGGGCTATGAGACAATCGTGGAGTAAGGTAGGTAATCTATCGTGTGTTGTAAGACTTGGTGTTGAGTCAGATGTGTATAGATCGCGTGACCCTGAGCGAATGGAATCCTGCAAGAAATCTTTCTGGCGTTTGATGCCCTGCATTGCTGAACTGCAACTGCAACCATGAAAGTCTGGGAGAGAGAGATCGCCAGGAGAAGACGGGTTGATGGCGTTCCTGTACCTGATGACGATGTGCCTAGTGGCGCAGTCTGGATTCTTTCCCCTCATCCAACAAAGCGCAGGGACTGATTACCTAGGCAGAGAAGGAATGAGTAGACAGACACATGGTTATCAAAGGTTAAAAGCCTCATCGTAGGCTAACTAGCCCTAATGACAGTCATCAAAAGGTACATACTACTGTTGGTAGAAGGCTATGCTGATGTTCAAGGCTGAGTGCTGTGTCATCAATCTCAAACCCCATAACGCGTCTATCCCACACAACGATCTAAGCCTCGATACACTACGTTACCCGCTTTCGTGGTCGATGATAAGTCTTTAGGCTATGTAAGAGGGAGAGAGAGAGAGAGAGAGAGAGGAAGGAAGAGGCAGTGATGACATCGAAAACTGGACTGGCCTAGATCGATTGATCGACGACTAGTGCCAAGAGACAAGGGGTCCAGAGCAAAGCCAGAGCCAGACCAACTTGTGGTCGAGGCCAAGATAAGGAACGCGGGAAGAAGAACGGGCGGATGAGGCAATTAATAAAACAAGCGAAAGTGCGACGGGGACGCGTTATTAGATAAATTTATTAATGAATCGCGTAGTTTTTAAAGGGAAAAAAAAGTTTAATTTACAAATGAGCAAAGAGTTTTCCAAATTCTTGGGACAGTTATGAATGAGATATGCATGAGGATGATACGCTGACGTTACAGGAACCGAGATACAAAACCCCGCAAACAGAAGCAATGCTGGACGATCCGGATGAAATGATGGACGATATGACGGAGACTGGGTTATAGATGATACTGATATCCGGGGGATCAGCATGGATGAAACGGTATATGATGCAAAGAAGGCGACATTGATGTGACAGATCTAGAGGATCACCATTCATTACACAAAGATGAATGAGGCGAGGCGAGGCTGAGGGGAATACCTTTGGTAGTCTGTCTACTCGTTGATGTTTTATGCAGTAATAAGTATTGTACTCTTTTCTCACCACCAGTAGAGCAGAGAAGGGCCGATCAAGTGGCCAATAGTCAGTCTCTAGTTGAAGTATAAGACATTTAAAGTACAAACATTCTCAAGGTGCGAGGCTATACTGTAGTGACTATCTTACTGGCGAACCAATAGGTTCATACATCCATTCATCTTGTCCTTGGTCGTTCGCTTCCTAATAGAGTAGGTAATTAATCGTCATTTCGTCTGGGCAAAAGCGTCATGAATTGGAATTTATCCTCTATGACCGGTATTATATCCCCTTTGAAACAACATGACCGAGCAGACAAACATGTTTGTTTGCTCACCAAGAAATCTTTTTTTTAAAGAGTTTCTTCTTTTCTTCTTTCTCTGTCTCTGTCTGTACTGTACTGTACACAGCTTTTTTGTGCTTCTTTGAGACGCATCACCATTCTGAATCCTACTCTTTTCATTGGATCATCTGCTTTCCCCCCCTCCATTGAGACAGATACGGACTGTTGCATCTCATGGTCCCAGGATTTCTTCTCCCCGCAAACGCCCCCAATCTCACCTACAGGCTTTATCTGTGGTGTTATCTGCCGCCAAGATACTGTACTCTCGATTGTAAGCTAGGCTAGGCTATGTACCTTTTAGCAAAGCCTTGAAGTACAATACATCTGGGAGTGACTTAGTGACTGACTGACTGCTCATCACTCACCTCTGGTCTTGTCTTGTCTTGTCTTCCGTGTCTTAGACTTCTGGATCCAAAACCCCTCTCTCCCCCCCCGCCTCTTCAGGGACTTTCCCCTTTTGCCCTTACCGCCTTCTCTTTCTCAAGGCTCAACAAACCGTCAAGCGAAGCTGCAATACATACATACATGGTATTCCTACTGTTCATCACATTTTTTTGACAGACCGACCTTCTTCGCTTGGCAGCTTCCGCGGACGAGAGACCCTGGACCAATCCCTGCTAAGCGTACCAGACTGTGGATGAACAAGTGGGAAAAGGAAGCTCAACACTCTGGATTGACTGGTCAACCTCGCAGAGTCTAGTCAGTCTACAGAGAACTACCCCACGTGCCCATGGTCTCAATGAGGCTGAATGTGGCCTAGAACGTCTTGACATTGGCTGGGATACTCGGCTTCGCTGCCACCGAAACCCAGTTTTCTGTAGGTACGGGTTACCGGTATCTTGTTCCCATGTCTTCCGGGGCTATGTTTTGCTGCTGAGTGATAGCGATTGTGTACCTACTCCTACTGTAGTACCTACAGTAGCCTCCTTCCGGACGCACCGCCATTCTGAACTCTCCACTCACCTCACCTCAGTGGACTGGAACTGCCTCCGCCGCTTTCACCGTCGTAATCTGCCGCCTCTTACACGGCCACAGTGAGAGACTGGATGGATGATAGAGCGAGATATTACCTTTAGTACTTACTGTACTTACCGTCTTACCCTCCCTCCTTGTTCTTTTCTCTCTCCTCTTACTCTCCGTCATATCATTTCAAATCGTCGTCTCTTTCTCTCTCAACTCGAGTCAGATCAGGTCAGA
Source organism: Fusarium transvaalense (assembly GCA_013623685.1). Lineage (NCBI taxonomy): Eukaryota > Fungi > Ascomycota > Sordariomycetes > Hypocreales > Nectriaceae > Fusarium > Fusarium transvaalense. The sequence continues at coordinate 28,474 of JABFFG010000008.1, forward strand.
TCAGAAAAAAAAAAAAAAGAAAGAAACCTTCTTTGTGGTTCTCGCTTGACTTTGCCGGACTTCCTTTGGTATTCCTTGGCTTTTCGAGTCTTGAGTTCTTTGGGTCGACTCCTCCTTTTTACCCACCCACTACTCTCGGTTCTCTAGGACACCCCTGGTAGCCTAGAACCAAACCTAGAACTTTAGAGCCAGGCTTTCCCCCCCCAGTCCATCTCTGTCCAGCCCAGTTCAGTCTTCTATTGCGACATTTCCAGTTCTTGTTATTGCTTCTGGTTTCTTGTTTATACTCTTCTATCTTTGCTGTGCTCTGTTGTACGCTGGTCGTTTTGTCTTGTCAAGAGCGAGCAGTTGTTTGTCTATTTGTTTGTTGTATTCTCTTTGCTCTTCACAGTCTTTGTGCAACTTGAACAGAATTCCATCATTCATGATGCTCTGAGATACGCTGGGCGTGCGACAGACTCCTCACCACCCGCTGCGCTGCGCCCGTATCCGTGCAACGGCGACAAGAGACAAGAACAGACAACCAACAACATAACCTCGGAGCCGACAGGCAACTCAAAAAAAGCCTCTCGTATTGAATATATCTGACCTACCCATCCTCTTACCTCTTACAATCCCTTTTTTTCGTCTCTGCTGCTTGACCTTTGTTGGTTTTAAATGGCAATGGCGCAAACTAGCAGTCCGTTACCGATACACGGTTTCGGACATGGCCATGGACATGGACACGCAAAGATAACAAAAGCACGAAGTCGACCAGCTGTAAAGCCCATCCTCAAGAAATTACAGTCGCATTCAGAAAAGAATTCTCTCGATTTGGATCGCGGTTGGGACGAACAAGGCCAATTTGGTTATTCCTCGTATAATGTCGATGGCGATGATTCGTCTTACACGGCAGGTGCCTCTGCACTGCCAACACCTGCCGGCAGAGCCCGCGATGTCAGCTTCTCTATATCGGCCACTGACCTCAGCAGTGGAGGGAAGCGCTCAAACAAGTATTCTCATGCTCGTTCAACAAGTGGCACTTCCCACGCCTCCCACGCTTCTGTAGCTACTTCTGCCAGTGGCGGCCGAGCCGGATCATTCGTGCATCCTTTTCAACAAACACCACGAACCTCGACGCCTCCTCTTTCCTACGCCAACTCCCTCGCCTCGCTCGACAACACCAGCGCTCCTCGCGATTATTCACCTACAATTACCGAGAACGAAGACGACGACGACTTCGAGCCTGCAAACCTTCAATCTTCGGCTCGTGCATACCCTCAGCACTCAACACATCCCCGCCGCCCTTCGCTTGCAAGCCAGCGCACTAGCTCACTGTCTGATGTGAATCAGCCTTTGCGAATCACTGCACACGGCCGTACTTCTTCTGGAGTTTCTTCAAGAAAACCCCATAGTATTGTCACACGCAGCCGCTCCGACTTGCACCTCAACACAGGCTCTACAACGGCACTCGACTCTGCATCGAGTGCCAGCCCACCATCTGGTTCTTGGGTTTCCCCACAGATGATTGCCGCATCTACATCTTCCAATGCTATGTCCCCCCTTCGCAGCTCTCTCGATATGAGTGGTTTCCGTCTGCGCTCGCGCAGCGAGGTCGACACTGTGACACGCCAGGAGAACGTCCGCGAAGCTCGTCGCAAGTTTGAGGAGAAAGAGAAGGCCAAGGAGGAGAAGTATGCTCGTGAGCAGATCCGCAAGCAGGAGCGCGCAGAAAGTCGCGAAGCTCATCGCCTCAACAAGAATGGCCGCAAGGGCAGTTTTGCAACGTCTCGCATGTCGTGCGATCGAATGTCCACTAGCATTGACATCCGACCCACCATATCCCGCAAGACCACTGGCCCCGGTAACGGTGTTGGCTTGGGCCTCACCACCGAGAACGAAAAGGTTGATTTCGCCGCGTCGAGCTATGACGCTGCGCATAGGGGCACTACACCTGGCTCCAGAGCCGACGATGTGCATTTTCAATCAACCCACCGAACCAACACTGCCAAGCGAAAAACCAACAGTGCCTGGACTGCCTTTGTTTTGTGGCTGAGAACGCGACTGCTCAAGCTTGGTCGACGATAGGAGAAATACACCAGCGAGACCAAGACCAAACTCAAGACCCAGCTGTCTGGCAACAAGAAGAGCTTTGTTGTCAGAACCCCCTATCAGAACTATCACCCACAGCAGGCGGCGAGTCCATACAACTCCTACTTCCCGACACCATATACCCCACGCCGATAGACCTACACAGGCTCGGCACCACACGGCGAACACAGATTTACCGTGTGGCTACTTCTTAACTCGATACTTTGAACTTTTACATTGCGTGGTCTTGAGGAAGCAGCTTAAACATCCACTTCCCGTCCGCTTACGTACACGAACACGCGCTCACGGCCTTGAAAGCAACGCGGCGATGGAAACGGTCAAACCTTGACGATCGGACCCGATCAGATAGGACAGGACAGTTATGTTTTGAAATTTTACCAGGCATGGAGTTGGGGCTAACCACTTTGTTTTTGTTTTTTATCTTCATTTTCATTTTTCTTCTCTATAACGGCATGCATGGCCATGGTTGCATCAACGGAATCGAAGCTTACGTGGGATGACACCCAAGAACTGAACTGAAATGAAAGTTCTTATGATTTTGAGAGGATTTTGTTGCATTGTTTCTCTGTTTTCTTGAGGTATCATTCCTCCCCTCGACCGATATGGTCTGAGGCTCACGGTTAGGACGGCTCTAAGCACTTCTACTAGAAACACGAACAAAGCATTATTGGCAATTTGCCTCTCTAACGTTACTCTCTTAGCAATCTCATATTGTGAAGTGGCACCGCCTCATTCTGTAGTGACTCAATATGCCATGCCAAGCGAAATTGCTGGAATTACGAGGCTAAAATGATATGGAATGGCGTATTACTGTACTTGCATAAATCGACAGATCAACCTCAAGCAGTCCAATTGGGTGGCCAGTCCTGGCCAGTCCATCAGAACCAACAGGATGATTTGATAAAATTTGGCTTCAAAGAGTAGCGACCCCCCTCTTTACTCGTAAAGGCCAAGAAGAGCCACTGCATCGTACGTGTTTATCATGGTGGCTCAGTATCGCCCCTTTACTTTCACATGACATTGATTTGCACATGACGTTCGTTTGCAGCTGGGATCTTCGCTCCAATATCTCCTAGGCTCGGCCAAGTGTGGACCCCGTCAAAAGTCAATCCCAATGTCAACTGTGGGGAAGAAAAGAGAGAGGCCAGGAGCCAGGGTCTTTTCGAGGCATGGGTCTAATAATCTCATGACCTCTTGAAGGTCCAAGTGCGCAAACTAACTGTTAGACTTAAGACATTGGATAATATGGGGTTGAGACATGGTGGAATTGGAAAGGGGTTGGAATGGTGGTGGAAGCAAGTGTCTCACTTGATAAAGAATGGGCTATGTGAGTGTGAGACAGCAATTCATAAAGTCAAGCGCAACTAAGTAAAAAGGTATACAGTGATAGATACAAACATCAAGCACAATCAAAGACACATTTTCCAACAGTAAGAGTCACTGTCTACAACTTGGGTCTTGCAATGTCAACTGGTGTCCACCACGGGTAGATCTTGGGCGCATTCTTGTCCATGGTCCCAGTAAAATCTGGCTTTCTCTTCTCCAGGAAACTCTTCATTCCTTCCTTGGCGTCTTTACCAGTAAACAGATCCCAAAAGATCTTGCTTTCGAGAAGATGCGCCTCCTCGGGCGACGATGCGCCACGGTAGATCATGTCTTTCATCACACGTGCAGAAACACCACTAACATTAGTCGCAATCTCATCGGCGATCTTGAGGGCTGTAGGTAGAACCTCGTCCGGGGCAACGATCTCGCTGAAGAGCCCGTCAAAAAGCCGGTGCGTGGCTGGGTAGACGCCGCCCGTTGTGGTGAGGTGCAGAGCGCGGCTGGTCCCTATCAGACGCGGGAGGAAGAAGCTGCTGCAAGCCTCCATGCTGAAACCACGGCGACCGAAAACAAAGCCAATCTGGGCATCGCGACTCACAACGCGGATGTTGGCGCCCAGAGTCATAGTTATGCCCACACCAACAGCCGAGCCGTTTATGGCGACGATGACGGGCTTGTTGCAGCGATACATGGGCAGAGTGACGATACCTCCCGAGTCGCGATGGTCAGCAGCGTCTTTCCCCAGGGCGTGCTCCTCGTTAAAGTCCATGCCCGCGCAGTACATGCGGTTCTTTGGATCCGATGAGGTGAGGACTATAGCGCGAACGCGAGGATCACCGGAGAGGGTGTTTAGTGCGTGGGCAAGAGATGCCGCCATGGTATCGGTGAAGGCATTGCGGGCTTCGGGACGGTGAAGCTTGATGACTATGACGGGGGTGACTTCCTTTGAGGAAGGGGGATGGTGGAAGAGTTGGAGAGTTGGAAGGTCAAGATCGGCGTAACTTTCAGGAAGCGAAGGAGATGCCATGGCGTTTCTTGGTTTGATATTGCAGGAATTTCTCAGTATGAATCAAGTCGAAGTGAAGTCGAAGTTGGTTTAGAGTTCAATAGATTGGGCGGTTTGATTTGAGCCTCGTGACGATCATACCAACGACTTGACTTACAAGATCGATTGAGCCGAGGGCCACCGCGGGGGAGTAGATGAGCCGAAAGGGTAAACAATATTCTACTGGATTGTGGCCTTTGTAGGTTGCCCTTGTATTGGCTACTGTGTCTAGCTGATTTACTGGACCGGATAATTGATGATGACTTGAAATGTGAAGAATATAATCTCCATCACATGTAAATGGGTTCAAGTTCAAATAATCATATGTCAGCTTGCACAGTCCATAATACGGTGCAGATAGAAACCGGGACTGTATACTGCTTACTCATCCAGTCGCTCACCAGCCAACACAGATTCCGGACGCCCAAATCAACCAGCAATGCAAAAGCCTCCTTCGGAACTCCACACAAACTAAGCTCAAAGTTTTAAGTTGAGCTTTTCTGACAAAAGACGCAAAGACAGTCACAGTTACCGTTACCGTTGAAGCAGACAATGCTATCTCTGGAACAATGGTCTACCAATGGGAACCGCACAAAACTGTCTGCTATCAGCTCTATATTAATGAGCGCCGGTCCCTCGAGGACATCATGGTACATATGAAAAATGTATACCAATTCACACCAAGGTTAGTTAGTTTCCGGTGTAAGTGGTGATGAATGTATCTTCCCATCAACTTACACGGATGTGCTGCAGCAAACGGGCTTTCCAAGTGCAATTCAGTCGTTGGAAATTTCCTACAAAGCAGAGGCTTAAACATAAAGATGATCGACTCGTGAAGCGCATCCATGAGTTATGGCAGAAGAATGTTCCCCAAGGCGAAATGTTGCGGATTCTCAACGAAGATGATGGCTTTGACATCAATGCGCGAGAACTCATAAGAGTGCGCGCCCGGAACCGATGGCTCCTTAGAGTTCGAAACGGTGACCGAGCAAGATCTAGTGATGCACTTGAAAACGATGCCTCACTTGATGAAGAGGGAGAAGGAGACGTGACAAATTCGCTACCTGGCCAAGAGGCAGAACCCTCTGGGCAACATACAATGCCGGGTCCCGTGAATTCTTTCCAAGATGATGCTGCTTCAGTGACTCCTGTGCCCAAGCCGCGCAAGATCAGCAAACGGCAAAGTCGAAGGAATCGTCAGCATCTCGGTGAATCGGAGGGCATTGTCCGGTTCCCTTCCGAAATGACTTTGAACGATTCCAAAGAAGCATTGAGTCTCGACGTGACTACATACGCCCAAACCCGTGAATGCTTTGCCAGAATTTGTCAAGAAGAATCCATTGTTAAAAAGACCTTTGCTGGACCGGGAAGATGGGACTATGCCAAAAACCGCCTGATACACGAGCGCCCCGATTTACAGCAGGTTCTTTGGCTATCGAAAGAGGACCTCGAAAGGAAACAGCTCGCCTTGGATATCATCTGCACCGATGTAACTAAGCGCTTACGCAACCAGGAGACCAAAATGACGCTTCTTGATGCAAAGAACGAGCTGGGTCTGAACCCAGAAGAGTCTCATGACATACGCGCCGCTTTGCATCTCGTGCTCAGTGATGCAAAGTTCACCTGCAAGTCTGACGGGACACCAGAGCAATGGGAAGAACTGAAGAAACAATGGTTGGAGAAGGTTGCCCTTCTAAAAGATATCCCCCTTGATGGAAACGACGAGCAGTCTCGTCGAAAGGCTAGGGCGATTGAAATCGTCGCTCGGGATGATCAAGAGAAGAAGGGACGAGAAAAGAGTCAAGACTGCTAAAGCTAACGAGACGACTAAACCGAAGGAAACTGCGCAGCACGATGTTCTGAATAGTGACTTGCAACATGAGACTCAAGAATCACCGCCCACGCCTGTGAGACACCAGCCTACGCACCTTCATCGGGCACAGCAAGAGAGAGATCCGCCCCCGGCCTTTTCTTCCATGCAACAAGGAGGAGAGCCACGGTCCAGTTCATCTACAAGCCCAGCTGTGATGGATGATGGAGGGATGGACAGTAGCATGGACACTTCTGACTATGGAGCTATAAGTGAATCAACGAACTCACGAATGAATTACACAACAACGAGGCAATCTGCACCACCAAACCGACCTGTACACATGCAGTCACAGACTTCCAATATGCCGACTCCTCAAGGAGCCCTTCCTCAACCTCATAGGATGCTGGGCTCGTCTGCCACTACTGGAGTACCCATGAACAACCAGTATGGGTCGTCCATGTACTTGGGGAACCAGCCCCAAACGAATTATATGGAACAGCAATACGTGCAGCATCAGTTTGCATCGCCAGCACCCAGCACAATGTTCCAGCCTGTCCCCGCAGTGTCAAGTTCCTTTGCTGTGTTCTTGCGGCTGCACCCATCATCGACTTATGTTACAAACACAAATCTGTGGATTTCAACAATGGCTTCACAGTCAATTCAAGAACTCCGACAGGCGGCAGTTGCCAAGTTCCCTGGTGCGCTGTGCGTTCGCATCGAGGGTATCCTAAAGGACCCAAAAGGCAACGAGCTGCCACTGCAGATTCAAGGTGATGACGAATTGGGTGCCTATTTTGCACATATGCAGGGTGGTTCACCGACCTTCTCTGTTCAACTTGTCTAACGTCGGAGTGTATGAGGGGCTGCACATGACTTTTTAGTGCTGCATGCATGAGCAAACTGCAGAGGGACTTGGGTAGTGCTTTTGGGAATGACAATGTAGAAGCGGACGTATGGAGTTTCGGGATAGAATGGTGCTTTTGATTGGACAATGTAGAAGGCCTACAGGCGTTGGGAGGGAGGAGGGTGAAGGTGTCTAGTGAGCGGACTTGGTCTCCGCGGTCTAGTTTGAAGGAGATGCCTTGTGGGACTTGGCGATGATGCTCCTGCTCCTGAAGGAGACTGACTTCTGGGCCTTAGTCTATTCAAATATACCGCTCAGAATTGTAGAATATGATTATGTTCTTATGTTCAGCATTAGTTTTATGGTCTTTTGAGAAATACATTCTGACCTTGAAAAGCAATATAAATATTGAGTTTGGCCAACGTACTTATAACAGCTTCCTCTCAGCTTTACTTTTGAATGGATATTACATATCGCTGAGGACATGCTTGAAGATGAACACTTCGTCATTCAGCCATATGTAAATACTAATACTAGATACTATTCTCGGGATCCCTTCAATCAAACACCAGGATGGCCGGGCGGGGATGTATAGAGAAGACGGACATGGAACAGCGCGACTGGGAATAAAGCCGAGGAAAGAAGTCAAAACAACGAGAGGGATGAGATCTAAACAGGAGTAAACAGCCAATTAGAATTGTTTACTTCCCTCCATATTTATAGCAGCTTAAGATCACATCTAAACAGATCTTAGGGCCCCGAACGGGCAAGATACCGTCTGTTAGTGGAGGTGGGGCTCTCGGGAATATAGTGCGGTATTCCAACTCCGCCTGTCAAATTTCCATTGCCGTGCGCTTCAAGCCTTAAGCTCGACATCGACCACCCTCGTCGACGGTCAATTCCTCTCTCGATAAGCTCACATAGCTTTAATCGACCTCTTTACGACCTTGAACGATCCCAGCGCTTTGCTACTCCCTGCGATTGAATCTAACCCCTTCCCCGCGCACCGGCTATAGCTAGCTTGCTTGCCTGCTTCCAAATCGTCGTCATGGCCTCTCTTCAATTGCGCGCCCAGCGTGCTGCTCTCCAGAACTTGCGAACACCTACCACATCCAGCTGCAGAGCCTCGAGGTTACCTGCGACTTTGACCCGCGCCTACGCTACCGAGATCGAGCCGGGAAAGCAGAACAAACCCGCCGCCCGACAGAGCAATGAAACCAAGGTGGGCAGGTCGTTCCAGGGCCAGGTCATGGGCAGTATTGGTGCTCGATTAAGGCGTGAGAAGGAGCAGCGGGCACAATATGAGGAGTGGCGTAACCTAACAGATCCTACACGGAACTGGATGATGACATTTGGTGAGCCCTATATCATGACATTGCTATCTAGAGCTCTGGGCTAACAGAATGTAGTCTTCCTCTCAGGTGTCGGAATCTCATACTGGCTCGGTACTTATTGGCCAAGAGAGCCTGAACCTTTGTCGACACTGCCTCTTGGAAAGACCACAGCGCCCAAGCACAACACAAAACTCGAGAATATGCAGGCCGCCTGGGCCGACTTTGTCAAGATTGTTGGGCAGGATAATGTCAGCACCGCCGAGAACGATATCGAACACCACGCTACCTCAAGCTGGTCTTCGCACCAAGCTGGGCCCGAGGATCGACCTTTCTGTGTTGTCTACCCTTCAACTACCGAGGAAGTGTCCGAGATCATGAAGGTGTGTCATAGGCGCAGGATCCCCGTTACTGGCTACAGCGGCGGCACCAGTCTCGAGGGCCACTTCACTCCCACACGCAAGGGAATCTCCATCGACTTTGGCCGTATGAACAAGATCATCAACCTTCACAAGGAGGATCTTGATGTTGTTGTCCAGCCTGCTATGGGCTGGGAAGCTCTCAATGATCACCTTGGCCAGCAGGGCCTCTTCTTCCCTCCTGACCCTGGCCCTGGTGCCATGATTGGAGGTATGATTGGTACCGGATGCAGCGGCACTAACGCCTACCGCTACGGTACCATGCGCGAGTGGGTTCTCAGTCTAACTGTTGTTCTCGCCGACGGCACAGTTATCAAGACCCGTCAACGACCTCGCAAGAGCTCTGCTGGCTACGACCTCACCAAGCTCTTCATCGGCTCTGAGGGTACCCTTGGTCTCGTAACTGAGGCCACTCTCAAGGTCACCGTCAAGCCCGAGTCTACCAGCGTCGCTGTCTGCAGTTTCCCCTCGATCCGCCACGCCGCCAATTGTGTGAGCAAGGTGGTTGGCCAAGGCATTCCTGTTGCGGCTGTCGAGATCCTTGACGACAACCAAATGAAGTGCATCAACGACGCGGGTATGACATCGAAAGCTTGGGCCGAGGCGGCAACGCTCTTCTTCAAGTTCGCCGGTACTCCCGCAGGTGTCAAGGAGCAGATCGCTCAGGTACAAGGCCTCGCCAAGAAGGCCGGCAGCAAGACCTTTGAGTTTGCCAAGAGCCAGGAGGAGCAAGACGAGCTGTGGAGTGCGCGAAAGGAGGCTCTATGGAGCACCATGGCTGTCAAGAAGCCCGATGACCACGTATGGACCGGCGACGTCGCTGTGCCCATGAGCAAGCTGCCAGATCTGATCGAAACAACCAAGGAGGATATGGCAAAGAGTGGTCTGTTTGCCTCTATCGTGGGACACGTCGGTGATGGCAACTTCCACACTATCCTTCTGTACAATGACTCTGAGCGACCAAAGGCTGAAGCTGTGGTGCACCGCATGGTCAAGAAGGCTGTTGAGATGGAGGGTACTGTGACGGGTGAGCACGGCGTCGGTCTTGTCAAGCGGGATTATCTCTCACACGAGCTTGGCGAGACCACGGTCGATGCTATGCGACAGGTAAGAACACTCCCCTGAGTTTGAGCAATGAACATTTTACTAATTAATTGATGCAGATCAAGAAGGCTTACGACCCTCTATGTCTGCTTAACTGCGACAAGGTCGTGCGTGTGGAAAGACCCAAGAAGGGAGAGGTTTCAGAGTGGTAAAGGAGTAAAAGTGAAAAAAATGAAAGAAAAAGAAATGGCGGAGAGGAATATACCTGGTGTTTACGTGTACGATGTAGGAATAGAAGGCTTCAACGACGATTCAAGAGGTTCGTCCTTACTCATGAGAGCCTATGTATTTGGACAATCAACAATTCTTTTCAATGTTTATTCAAGACTCTGCAATAGTGAAAAGGCCACCAAGAGATATTTTGCAAGAATTGTACATTTTTCTCTGTTGTTTGATTCCAAGATGTTGCATCTTACTCCTTACAATTGCTTGCCTCAGTTGAAGTTGACCCGTATTGTTATAAAGTCATTGGTGCTGTAGGGAGGTAAACGCTACTCAGATCCAAGATGGAGACAGAGGCTATTGTGTTGCCTGTATTAAGTATTGATGTCGATTATTGTGTTGGGAAAATCGCTATTGTATTATATCTACTGGTTTACTGGGGCAGCCCTGACCTCGCGATACTGAATTTTGGATCACAATGCATTTCCTTAGTCTAGCATTTATCAATCAGTTACTACGTGGTATTTATTGATGGTGCAACCTTGATCTATCTCCTGGGAGATATGCTAATAAGGCTTAACTCACTTGATTAATTGTCAAGTCTAATCGACAAAGCAGTGAATATAAGAAGATGCTTCAATGGAATCGACTATAATAAAGCCCAGAATGTCTGTGATATCTCAGCACTCTCGACGGTATACAAGTCTGCTTCTCTTGATCACCCCGAGTGTCAACTTGCACAAGATACAAACATTGAAGCTTTACCATTGCAACTAAGAGATCATCACGCCAACCGACTAAGGCAAGGACGAGGACAAGAACAAGGTCCAGTCAGACAACAAAAATTACGACAGACGCAAGATCGTCAATGATCTTCAGACCAGGATACAGAGCCTGTATGAGATGAACTCTCAGATCAGCAAGAGTCTTGAAGCGAGTCGACAGCAGCTCGAGGACAACCACCGGAAGCGTGTCAAGAATATGAAGGCTCAGCTGAACAAGATGATTGACAATGGAGACGTCGAGCCCCTGGGTGTCGACTGTGATGTGTGAGTGTCTTTATTATGTTTTCATGTATTGATGAGTTGTGCTGATAGTCTTGTAGCCACGGCACAAACGCTGGCCTAAACCCGAATCAAGGCCAGGGCCAGGGCCAAGGTTAGTTTCAAGGCCAAGATCAAAACCAAGGCATGGAAGCTTCTAGTTGGCTAGTGGAAACTGAAGAATCTACTGATGATGAGGGCATGTGGTATGTACTTGATCAACCCAACCTTTCTATAAACATCAAGCTAATACTGTGTGTCATAGAACACTTTGCACAGTTGTTATGTTTTCCTAAGGACAACCCAGAACGATAGTAGCGATGATGAGGTCAGCGGATACTAAATGGTGGTACTATTATAGAAAGCATCGCCCAAGCGAGTATATGTTTTTCTAAAGTTAGGCAGAGGTATCAACCAGAATCAAAGCAGAGCCTGCACAGCGACTCATCAGGCACCGTCAACTCCATAAACAAACCATGATGCAAGTCCCCAATCAAAATACTGTCACAGTATTGACATGTCCATTCTTCAAAACCTCAAACACCATTCCTGGAAATCCATAAAGCGTTGTCGTAGAATCACCGTTTGCTTCAGCACGCTTTGCGCCGCTCTCCTCCCATCCTCCGAGGAACTCGCAGCTGCTACCCGGACTGTCACCCCAGCCACGATTAAGGACCATGCCGCGCTGTCTTTGTTGCGAGTCGTTGCGAGGAAATGCGGACGCCCATGTCGCATTCATACGATCTTCGATCTGTGGGAAGGGTGTTTCTGAATCTGTCGGTCCGTTGCCATCGTCTAGGGAGCCCAAGTACGCAATTTCCCAGCGGCAACGTCGGTGTCGGTTGAATTCATACGAACCGGGTATGTTGCCGTGCAAGACTAACTTTGTGGCTACTAGACGATCGGGAGAGTGGGATATGATACCGTTCTGACCCTCGGCATCGCTCGTTTTGCTCCCAGGAGGAGTTTGGGAAGGGGGCACGCGGGTGGATACTAATATGTCAAAACCGAGGTAGAAGTAATTGTAGAAGCATTCACCATTTGTGTTGAGGCCAACATGATCATCAACAGCTTCCTCGTTATCAGACACATCAGAACCATCGTGCATCGAGGACTGATCTGTATCAGTTAAGTCCTCTGGTCGACCAATATCCACGGCTTCCGGTCGAGCTTTCGTATTGCTTGCTGTGCGCATTTTATGGATAACCATCTTCTGATCATTCTTGCGGTATATGGCATTCGGAGGGCCTAATTCCATGAGTAGATCTTGAGGTGTTGTTTCACCGAGAGTGATCATGAAGGAGTTACTTGTCCATTTTCTGAACATCTGTATCTTTCCACCGCCATGTAGTCTAACAAGTGAGATCTCGTCGGGATACACGTCCTTGCCCCGAGGTATCACAGTAGTTGACTTGATACTAGGCAGTATTTCTGTCCACAGGTTCGGCCTGGCGTCGGCCCACGAATCACCACTAAATACGGCCATGGATGTTGCGACTTGACTAGAAGCCGATGCAAAAGTTGACACGACATCCTTCTCGGGGGAGTATTCGGAAGGGCTTAGTGAGAAGTTGAAGGCAACTCCGGGGTATGATAGGACGTATATGCCGTTGTCATGAGCATTCGATGGTGGAATGAACTCTCCACCATATGTCGGTCCAAGTAATTTATGGTATATGTGTCGAAATGTTGGTCCTGATGTCGAGTCCCCTGGCACAGGTGAACCTGAAGCTGCTGGTTTGACAAGGTCTCTCTCCTTGAACGTAATGTGATTCTTGGTAAAGTCGGTAACTTCGATAAGGCGTAGCCGTTGCTCGGGACCGTCAAATCTTAGTCGCACACCGTTCGCTGGGAGGCTGACTCCGACGGGTTCGGTAACAGGTCGATCCGGGGAGTATAAGAGCTCGATCTTGGGAAAGCGCTGGGGTTCAGCTTTGAGACGGGTGAGGACATCGTGAAGGGTTGCGCCGAGGACTATACAACGAGTATTAGCGGTTGTCTGAATGGTGGTAGTAGAAACAAACCTAGAAAGCCTAGTGCTCGGCCAGGATGGAGTTGAGCGGTAAATAGGGACATGATGTTGATGGCGAGTATGTATGTATGTAGGTAGGTAGTAGGTGGATAAGGAAGGCTTATCGCGGGGCTGGTTTAGTTAGGGGTAGAGTTGAGTTGAGTTGAGCCGTGTAAGAGCTCGGCTCTCATATGAGCTTTGGAGATTATGTGTCGCTAACCATGAGATAGTGATTTCGGCAAAAGCTGAAGAATTTAGTTGAAAGATGTATGGATATGCTGGAGAGGAAAAGAGAAGTCTTGACTTTCATCAAAGAAAAGGGAACGGTCACGGGCATGAGTTTGTGATGGATGAATGTTAATTACTGAGGTAGGTACCAAGGTACATTCTGGGCTTATCGAGTGAGGAGTGACAAGTCTCCCATGTGATGCGATTCTGTGACGCGGGGCATGGTCCCTTTACTTTTAGTTCGGGATGACGTAAGGCGGTCGACCACATGGACTCTTTTCTCTCTCTTTTTTGATATGGACATTATGTTTCTTTGGGTGCGTGCTTGTTTAGAGGTAGGTAATCATTGGATCTGATTGTGCATACCTATTTGGTAAATTTAGTTAGTCTTGTTGGATTCCTGAATGGTTGCATCTGACTTGGTAGTAGACAGACCCTGGAGATAACTGCCAAAGTAGTACCTTGTTGTCTGCGTACCAAGGTAGGCAGTTCAGATAAACAGAATCATTAACTAGACGAAGATGTGACAAGATGTCTTCTTTGATAATTAGAATGTAGATTTCTAGTATCATTCATTCTCTTTTTATACTGGTAAGAATGAAAGAGGATGATTCATAGTAACAGTAGACTGTCGACTGCCAATTAACACGATAATTAATACGAGCCTCGGTCCAACCCATCTTGGGTACTAGTACGTGCCTGTGCCTGTGGGTCAACCTAAGCTGACGTTAAAGAAAGCCTAGCTTTTATCTTATCTTGGATTCAGCGACAAGTTAATCTCTATAACTACCAAGTTAGTACCTAATACTGAGCCCAAGGCCTGTTCAATTATAACATATTATTTGCTACTCTCTCTCATTGTGACCCAAGGGCCCAATTGAACCTGTCTCCAACTCTCACATCATGGCTCCCTCCGACTTTGCCGATTATCCCAAGCCTGTCGAGGCTCCTGCGGCGACTTATAATCCACAGATCGAGAACAATCCTGTATTCCGAGGTCTTCCTCTTGTAATTGGTGCCAACATGTAAGTACCTCCTTCTATGGTAGACGTATCAATGTTGACATTGCCCAGTATATCCAAGGTGGGATTTCTTCAGCAGTACTTTTGGAATAATGCACACTTTGGCATCATCAAAGACATTCCTGCTCTTGATGACATACCTTACCGGTTCCACGTATGCTCCTCAATCCCGTATACCCACGACAAGCTTCCCCATCTAACCTTTCTTAGCCTACCGTTACTCCCCTAGGTCCTACAGGGCCTATGCTTGAGTTCGGATCAGAGCTCGTCAAGTCTCAGTACGCAGAATCAAAGGCACGCTATTACTCTGCAAGTGACTATCATGAAATGTACAAGTCCGGCAAGGTGACCCCTCTCCAAGTCGCCGAGGCTCTTCTGCCACTCATATCTAGACCGGATGGAAAGTATGCAGATGGTTGGGTTGATAACCACGGCAAGGATCATCTTATTCTCGAGGCCGCCAAAGCCTCGACTGAGCGTTATGCTGCTGGCAAACCTTTGAGTGTCTTGGATGGTGTCCCCATCGGTGTCAAGGATGATACTGATGTCAAGGGCTTCCATAACCATATTGGAATGAAGTACAACCCATCGATTGAAACTTTCAAGGAAAAGAAAGAGTCATCATGGCCAGTGAAGAAGCTCCAAGAAGCTGGTGCTGTGGTCATTGGAAAGAATGCCATGCATGAGCTTGGCTCTGGTAAGCCTTCTCTTCAAGCCATGTTCAATGCAATACTAACCTTGACCAGATACAAGTGGATGCAATGTAAGCACGAATGCCATCATCTCAAACTGTGACTAACACATTCAGGCCGCCCAAGGAACGCCCACCAACTGGCACAACAAGTCCTACTATCCCGGAGGTTCTTCTTCTGGTGGCTCATCCGCCGTCTCGGTCGGTATCGTGCCCATCTCCGTAGGCACTGACGCCGGAGGTAGCATCCGTATTCCTCCCACCTTCAACGGCGTCTACGGCCTCAAGACAACACACAACCGGGCCGTATACATGAATAACACCATGTGCATTACCGGACCTATCGCAGCAAACGTCGCAGACCTAACCATTGCGTATCGTGTCATGTCACAGCCTAACCCTGACTGCCACGTTCAAGGTCGTTTTGGACTTTCTGTCCCGCCACCAAAGGATCAGAAAAAGGTCATTGGTATCTACCGCGACTGGTGGAACCAAGCCGATCCTCGCGTCAAAGAAGTCTGTGAACGGGCAGTCGATTACCTCTCCAACAAATGTGGCTACGAACTCGTCGACATCACAATCCCGTATATACCTGAGGCGCAGCTTGCGCACAGCGTAATCTGCATCACCGAAATGGCAGAGTCTGCTCGTCGACGAACCCCCAATCCAGCGGACTGGCTTTCTCTCGTCGGTCCTGCTAATAAAGTTTTGATGTCCGTCGGAACCAGGACGCCTGCTGCTGATCTTCTCAAGTACAGCGCCCTCCGGGAGCTCATCATGCAGCATCTAGCCTTTTTGTTCCAGAAGCATCCTGGTCTTCTTATCCTCACGCCAACATCACCATTGATCGGATGGCCCGTCGTACCCGGCGATGAAGCCTACGGTATGAGCGATACCAACACTACCATCCGGAATATGCTCTATATCTTCTTGGCCAACTTGACCGGTACTCCTTCGCTCTCGGCACCTGTCGGGTACGTTGATCCAGATCGGGGTGAGGGTAAGCTACCCATTGGTTTGATGGCCACAGGAGAATGGGGCAGCGAGGAGCAGCTCCTCGCGTGGGCAGGTGAGGCGGAAGAGTATTTACATAATGCCACAGAATCTGGCCGACGCAGACCTAGTGAGTGGCTGGATGTTGTGGATCTTGTGAAGGAGACATAGAATCTTTTGAATCCTCGTTCGTGGTTCATGAAGTGCGAGTGGAGAGTCAATGAAGACCTGGAGTGCTTCGATGTCCTCCAATTCAAGAGTTTTGAATACGTCGCCGTGGCATAATCTCCGATTCAATGCCTGGTATTCAACGGCCATCTTGGGAACCAAAATATAAGTGAACGACTTTTAATGTGTAGGGGTTTGAGCGATTGAGCAACATTATTAGGACTTGTACTCCAGGATAATACCTGTGAATATAATCTCAACAGGAATTCATGTTCGCTTCATCATTGTTTAGTGCCTAGTCTAGGTTTCCCCTAAAAGACCACTATTTTCGTGTCGTTTCTAGGTTTACTTGGACAAGAATTTGGAAGCAAGGCCCATAAGACCTCCAGCGCCGCCCTGTCCACCAGCACCTGCCTGTTGCTTGAAGTACATCTTCAGAGCGACCTCACCCGCCTGCTGAATAACACTCTCCTTGCTGGTTCCATCGGATACTTTGCCGTTCGCAGCCTTGTTATCAAAGAGCTACAAAACCACACGTTAGCTGACGACTCTTTTATGTCTGACGCAATGGGTATCGCTGACCTTGCTAGCCTCGGCCAAGGCAAGACCTAGGAATGCAGTCTGGCTGTTACCGCCAGCGCTGCTCTGGCTTTGACCCGATGTATACATCTTGAGGGCTTGCATGGCAGCGGCTGTACCGAGACTCTTGCTGTCCTGCTGGGGCTCGTCGTTGTCGTAGGTGCTCTTGTGCTGCTTGATGGCGTCTAGTGGTAACCTTTAGTCAATAATCTGTCCCTTTTTGTGAGCATATCCGCATTTCTCTCACCTTCTTCATCAAGGTCCTCATCAGCAAGCTTGTTCTTCTTCTGTCCGAGAGCACCTAGAATGCTGCCAAAGAGGTCCTTGTCACCAGATGACCCAGCCTTCTGGTGTGCCTCCTCCTTGGCATTGTCAAAGTCGACGTCTCCGCCGAGGAAGCCTCCGAAGCCACCACCGCCTTGAGCTTCTGTACTTGTGTTAGAATCGTTCGTTTGACGTTTGTAAGGGAGTGTTGGTAACTGACGGATACCGCCAGCAGGAGGGTACTGCTGTTGTTGGCCATACTGGCCACCTTGCTGTTGTCCATAACCGCCCTCTTGTCCGTAACCTTGCTGTTGACCGTAGCCCTGTTGTTGTTGTTGTTGTTGCTGACCTCCGCCGTAGCCTTGCTGCTGTCCGTAACCCTGTTGAGGCTGGTCTGAACAGTACAGTATGTATTAGCATGTAAAGCTCAAAATAAAGTGCATATAGCCGCTGAAGTAGCAGAGATATTTTACAACGACACAACACCATGCGATGATGATATCGGATGAGGGGCATCATGAATACATGGCGGGGTAATCAAAGCTCCCTTTGGTTCAAGCCATGGCGATGTAGACATTCAACATACCTTGACGCTTATCCTTGTCATCATCAAGGTAGTCCTTGGCGGCGTTGATGAGCTTGTCCATGGTTTCGATTTAGTTTAGGAGGGTTTGTAGAAATAATTCTGTATTGATGGAGTTATTTGATTTGAAAGAGGAGATGTAAGAATGAAGTTGGTCGATCGATGATGGAAGGAAAATGGGCTGGAATTGAGGGGTTGAGCCTATTGTCTCAAGTACAGCAAAAGTGAAGCACCACCGTTCGGGTCAAACCAATTAAAGGCACTTATTATGTGACCCATGGTTACTACACCATGCTACTGTGTCATTGATATCGTTCGGGCCTATACTCTCCTCTGTCTGATACCCTGCTTGCCCAATACCTCCTCCATCATTGATCGTGTCTGACGTGGACCCAGCTGTGCAATACAAGCTATTATTATGGGGAGCTTTGGTGAACCTACGCAATCGATTCGTAGACTAGTGGGACCCTGAGCATTAGCTATTGCTTATTTCAGCTGTTATGGACCCCAGTTTCAGCTGCCCAGGCAAGCTGCGTCACAAAAAACGGTGCCCGAGGAATACGCAGGTCGAACTATCCAACTGAATCGCCGAGTTCCTTACATTAGCATCGATTCGGTTGCCTGTTCAAGCTTGAATCACGGTCAGTACCCATCAAGGGAATGCGTCAATTCATGTACGTGGCGTTTCAAGGGCGCCCGTCAACTATCTCTGCCAAGTTGCTCCTACACTCCAGGTCCTTGTATGGTAGTATCCAGTCGTGACAGGCCTCTCCAATTGAGCCATGAGCAAGCTCCTTTGAATGATAAAATAAAATAGAATCAAATAGAATCAAATAAAACAAACCGGCTGTGAGCGTCTCGTGTATCCCGCCTTCGCCGTATCAAATGCAAGTGATAATATCAGCCCAAACTCCGTTGTGCCCCAGGCACCGTGTTTCTAATTGAATCCTCTTGTATGGCGCCATACGCTGTTCTTTCGTACCGTTTCGTTTCGTTCGGATCGTGCGTCTCGCCGCCAACAATTGTTTGGGCACTTTTGCGATCTTCGAGTCTAGGCAACTGATTGATCCACTGTCGGAGGATGGCTGGTAGTCCTCTTCTTCTCTCTCTTGGCCCATCGCAGTCCACAGGCGTTGCATAACGTCTTGGGTCCTTGCGGTCCTTTTCTCCATTCTGGGGAATCCAACGTGCCTAATTTCATTAGCATCTATTTTCAAAAGCAGCCATTCAAGCTGGCACTTACCGCAATCGGTACAGACATATTCCTCAGAAGTCTTGAGCTTCTTCTTCTTATCGCCTGTTCGTGGGTCTCGCTCCATTGGAATTGCGATACCAGCGTCACCCTTGATTAAAGTTGGACTTGCGTTGCCCGTTGTAATTCCCCTGCTTCGTTCGCCCTCGATATATCGCAAGCCCGTGAGCATCTCGATTGTGTCCGTATGAGAAGCCCCTTCGTAACGTGCCATCTTATCTTTAAGCGAATCTTGGCGATTACCACCGGATCCCTCGAGGTTCTCGCGCGTGAGTGCTTTGTTGAGGGCCATTCGATCGGCTTCTGTCATCCCTCTTTCGCTACTGGGGCGGTAGAAAGTGCTTGATGATACCCCTGTTCCTTCAGAGGGCGTCATGTCTGATCGACCTTCTTGACTCTGTATCCATTGCTTCTGCGCCTCGTCATTTTCGGCTTCCTCTTCGCGGCGAAGCTCGGCGATGCGTCGTTTCAATCGTTCGTTTTCGATTTTGTGCTCAAGAAAAGAATCTAAAAGTCCAGCGTTTTTGGTCGGGTACGGACGCGACATCATAAATACAGCTTGGCAGAAGGGCGACTGATTGTTGGGGTTCGGAGCGAATTTGGCGCCAGCAATGTGAGCATGGCCGACGGTTTCAAAAATCGCATAGTCGGCATCCTTCTTTTTGAAGCGATAAAAAAGTCGCAGCGGGTTGCCAGACGCGATGGATTCGTTGAGTTCTGCGACGAAAACACCTTGATCATCTGGGTGAATCAGATCTTTCAGAAAGACATCTTGAATCTCCTCCACACTATATCCTGTAACTTGTAGAATACTCGGTGACGCATACTTGATGCGACCGTTGGCATCAAGAATCTGCAAAAAGTCTCTAAGCTCCTCCACAACTTTGGCGGGCCAATTTCTTCGCTTGGTGAACTCAGTGAGAGTGCTGGCACCAGCGAGATTCATTTGCGCGAACGCGCCAGCAGGGAGAGGTCCTGCGCCAGGAACATTGTTGGCTGCAGTGTTGAATTGATTTTCGGCTCTCGCAACAGATTCTTCTGTGGATGTTTGACCAGTACCAAAAGTGCCGTTCATGTTGGAGTCATCTGCGGATTCAAGACCCATGGAAACGTCGTCTATGCCACCAAGCATATTACCGTCCAGCATGGTCATGATATCGTTATCCTGACCACCAACGCCCATCTACAAAATCGGGTTAGCCGGAATGATCGCAGATTGAGTTTGCGTTGGCCTAAGCTGAGGAGAGGGGCGCTATAGGGCCGCAGCCCCGGCTTCGGCATCGCAGGGGAGGGAATGGTTATTGACCTGGCCACCCGTCATGTCAGGGAGAGAACCGATATCGAGATTGAAACCGTAGAAGTTGTTGAAGTGGTTAAAGTTGTTTGGGTGAGGGGCGCCGTGAGGCGGAGGGGGAGGTGGAGGTGGTCCGTGAGACATGATTATGGTTACGTTTGCGGCCTGTCGAGTGTCCTTGATTGCATTGGCAAAGGCCCAAGAAGGGTAGTTCCAGTGGCCTCTGGTGTGGCTGTGATGGCTCGCTTCAGTGCTGCGCTCAGTGGATGCGACAGCGACAGCGGTGGGAGCTGGGGGTCGGTCGTCGAATTGTATGGAGATGACGGTTTGATGACGGTGTCATGGGGAAAACACTCCAAACGGTCATGAAACAGGTATTGGACGGTTTCAGGGTCGCTCGAGATCGTAAAGGCGATTTTTTTTTGTTCTAAGCTATGACTTTTAGTATGATTTAAAAAAAAAAAAAAAAAATACTTCTCAAACACAACAGCCCAAGCTCAAGTGTTAAGGACAGGTAGATGCTGACTCTTTCTGGCGACTATTCTCCCCAAAGAAATAAAGAGTACTAGACTAGATAGACAGTCGATGATTGTAGTCAAGGAACGAAAAAAACAAAGAGAATCCTAGAAAACACCTGTTGAGGGTCAGAAAGGATCTGAACGAACAATGTCATCGTGGGAGAATAGGACGAAGGGAGAGGGGTCGTTGAGTGGAAGTCATGGGAGTGGAATGTTGTACGATAAGTACAGAAAACTCGGGCAAGTTATCTGACTGACTGACTGACTGGACCCTGAATAAAGCAGACGTCTGACGTATGACGACACCAGACAGGTAAGAATCTTAGGTGTAAGAATCAAGATATGGAAAGATCTGGATGGATATGTTGAGACGGGATGGGATGAGATGAGATGAGAGGCGATGTGATACGATCCATATCAAAAGTTGCATTTCACTCAAGTGGTAGGCACTTACCTGCAGCGTCACCTGGGAACAAAGAATAACCCGCTTTCGTTTTGTATGGTACAAATCATCAATACCTATTGAAGAGACAGGAGCGAGTTTTATTATTTCCCCTTGCTTTTGGATCGGATGACTGGGCAGCAGGACAGTGTGTGCACTCAAGTCAATTAGGTCAGTTTATGGACTGGCAGTCCGGGCTTGGCCAGGCAAGGCAAGGAAGGCACTACAAACAAGTACAAGGCACAAGACAGGCGTATCAGCGAGTTGAGCACCAAAACATGGCACTTTTGCAAAACTGGATTCTTACAGACATGGGATTTTGGGCATGAAACGTCACTCTTGTGCCCGAAGCTTCTCGGCAGGACTCCCTGCCCTGTCTCTAGCCTCATGGGCACTTGTCCAACTCTACAGCCAATGCGAAGCCTTTGACCGGAGGTTCTGCCCCGGGAAAAGCGGGTAGACGGTACTCTGGAGAGCCTCCGTACATGTTTATTGGATGCTAAGGCAGCATCGATCTTGTTAGCGCACTCTTAGGGTGTCTTGGAAGTTGGAGGGTCCCAGTGTGAAGGGTCCAACAAGCAGTAGGCTGGTGCACTGCTTATCCACAGTGGCTTACCAATGCCTTCTATGATGTCTCGTTCGAGGCTCAACTCAAGTCTTTCACAATGGGAATTCGATTCACCTATGATTTCATGATTCCTGATTTGTTTAATTTTCAGGGGGATCATCGCGGGGCAGTTCTGGGGTCCCATCATGTAGGTACGCAATATAAAAAAGAGAAAGCCGGAGATGGATGTTGCTTTCGTTGAGACTTAGAATGTCTTCCATCCATGTCATGTCTCGCTCAACAATAGATATTAGCCGCGACTACTAGCAATTCTACAAGCTTAATCCTCGTTGCCGATCTTGCGGCCGTATTTGCACATATCAGCTGTCAGACTATGTATTTTCTTTCGTATCTCACCCAAAGAAATCGTACCTTTGAGTCCAGCCTTTTGCTATCGTCTTTATTGTCTCTACAAGCTTAGATGTACTGTACAACAGCTAGTGTGCTCTCTCCACTGCCTCTAGTGTCTCAAGCACCCTATCCTCGAACCCTCTTTTGGCCCTAGGCCCATAGCCAAGCATTTTTTGGAGTTCAAAATGGGGTGGCGCCGGGACTGCTAATCTTTCCACCACAGACGGTTCAGGGTCCTTGAAACTTGTTCTCAATCCTCTGACGTGGAAAAGACGTAATCTTTCAGACAATTTATCGAACTGCGAAAAAATCGAATGCTTATCATTATGAGCCTCAAAACCCAGACGATATGATATTGATATCGTCAAATTGTTGTGTATCCTAATGTCTGAAATTGATCAATGCTCAGAATTAATGATTAGTGAACATGCGACCTATCCGGGCAGGCAGTTCGCCGTACTGTAGGTACAATCTGCCCATCCACCAAGATACAATGGTTGCCAATAGGTGGGTTTTCGGGCCTGTCTTCCCATAATGAATACGTCCGTCCTGTAGGTAGTTCGTCAAAACCACGGGTAAACTCAAGAGAGCACGTGCTCACGCATCGCTTGCTGTCAACCATGAACCTCTCAACGCGTCTCTCCTTCCTTTGTCGCGTTACCCATTAACTCCGCTGGCTGCCTGGTTCAAACTAGCGCAATCTATCCATACTTTCAAGGTCATCCACCTGGGACATCGACTTTTATGTGATTTTGTATACTACAGTTCTCAGTCTGTAGATGAGTCAATCGACAAAGTCATACATAGCCTCTGTACCCGTTACGTCCCCCTAATGTGGTAGCCATCATGTCTAAGATCGACAAGCTTTCGATTTCGGGTGTCCGATCTTTCAGCCCTTCTGTTCGAGAGGCCATTCAGTTCAACACCCCTCTAACTCTCATTGTTGGTTACAACGGTTCGGGTAAGACGACCATCATCGAATGTCTAAAGTATGCAACCACTGGCGAGCTGCCGCCCAACAGTAAGGGCGGCGCTTTCATCCATGACCCCAAGGTAATTTCACGCCCTTACCTTGTTGATATACAGACATGCGTGCTAATACGTTCCAGCTTTGTGGCGAGAAAGAGGTTATGGCCCAAGTGAAACTACAATTTCGATCCATCAACGACCGTCAACATGTCGCGACCCGAAGTCTGCAGCTTACTGTCAAGAAGACAACCCGCTCTCAAAAAACCCTAGATTGCTCCCTTGTCGTTGTTAACAATGGAGAACGAACAACCACATCGACCCGACAGGCCCAGCTAGATGAGATGATACCCGAACGTCTTGGCGTTTCCCCCGCAATTCTCGATGCTGTTATTTTCTGTCACCAAGACGAGTCTCTCTGGCCGCTGAGTGAACCAGCCGCCTTGAAGAAACGCTTTGACGAAATCTTTGAGGCCATGAAATATACCAAAGCCATCGATAACCTCAAGGTGCTTCGAAAGAAGCAAGTTGAACAGTTGGGCAAGCTTCAGAATGACGAGGCACACAACAAGGTAAACAAGGATCGAGGCGACCGTGCTGAGAAGAGGATGAAGGCCTTGCAGGCCGAAATTGAAGGTTCTCGCGAGACTTGTGAGTCTATTAGTGCTGAAATGGAGGAAACTCAAGAGAAAATCAGAAACACTCGGGAGACGGCAAACAGCCATCTTGCAATCGTACAAAACCTCAACACAAAGCGCGAGCAGCTTGAGTACAGAGAAGAGGCCGTTAAAGAGCTGAAGGCTACTATTGAGGAGCTCCCTGATGACGACGACAAATTGGAAGGCGATCTAGCGCATTATGAAGACCGTATGCAGCATCTCCAAGACGAGGCCGACCAAAACAAGGCTCAGTATAATGAGTTGCAGAAGGAACTGGGGCAATCACGAAAGGAACTATCTACTAAGCTTTCTGAAAAAGGCAAGCATCAATCGGACAAAGACAAATATGAACGTCAATTAAAGATACGAAAGGAGATGATCCAAGAAGCCGCTCAGTCTTATAGCTTCTCCGGGTTTGACGGGGATATCTCGGATAACCATGTCAAGTCCTTCAATGATCGCCTTCAAAAACTCCTTGCTGAGAAGAAGAGGGACTTGGA
Source organism: Fusarium transvaalense (assembly GCA_013623685.1). NCBI lineage: Eukaryota > Fungi > Ascomycota > Sordariomycetes > Hypocreales > Nectriaceae > Fusarium > Fusarium transvaalense. The sequence continues at coordinate 52,780 of JABFFG010000008.1, forward strand.
GCGTTTGCAGAAAGATAACTCTGCCGAGTTGGACCGGGCTACTGGTGTCATCACCGAGCTTGAGGGCCGCAAAGCCGCCCGCACTCAAGATCGCGTGTCGGCCAAGCAACGAATGAGCGCTATCGAAAAGCGCACCGCTGTGCTTCAGAACGAGTCGAGCCAGATCGATGTTGATGAGGGTGCTAAAGCTGTACTCGATGGGCAGATGCAAGATCTCGACAGCAGGTTCCAAGCAGCTCAAAAGACCTTTGAGAATGCAGATTGGGATCGGCAGCTTTCAGATGAAAACGAGAAGCTGCATTCACTTGAGAATGAGAACGATAGGCTTGGCAGAGAGCTTGTCGAGTGTACTCGTCTTGCGTCCGAAAGAGCCCAGCTTGACTACAGGAAGAAGGAACTCACTGACCGTAAGCGCAAGCTTGACACCCTGACGAGTACCTGGAAGCCGAAGCTGGACAAGGTTCTCGGCAGTGATTGGGAGCCAGAAACTTTGGATTCCAAGTTCCAGGCATTGTTGAAGGACCAGCATAAAGCTGTTGCTGAGGCTCAGAAGCGGCGCGATCAGACCCGGCAGAAGCAACAAAAAGTAGAGTTCCGCCTGAGGACAGCAAAAGAGTCCCGCGATAAGAAATCTAAAGAGGCGACTGCTTGTCAACAACAAGTGGTCAATGCTCTTCTCACGGTCCGCGACAATGCTATTGTCGAGGATTACAAAGAAGAAGTCGAGGCTGCTGAATCGCAGGTCGAGGAATTGCGTAATGACCTTAGTCTCTTCGACGCACTCGTGGACTACTATACCAAGTGCAAGCGTTTGCTGGACACAAAGCGAAAATGTTTACTTTGTGATCGTCACTTTGATGAGAATCAAGCTGCGAGCATGGAACGGTTGAGTAAGAGGATAGACAAGCATCTTGACCCCAAGGGCAAGGTCGACACAGAAAAGGACCTCAAGGAGATGGTTTCGAGTTTAGAGAAGCTGCGTTCTGTAAGGGGCTCTTACGACACATACGAACGATTAACAGCCGAATTACCTTCTCTTCGCGAAGAGTGCAAGACTACAGAGGCAGAGTTTGACGCCTTGGAGAGGCAAGTTGAAGAGCAAGCGTCTATTGTATCAGTTGAGGAAGAGAAGCAGAAAGACCTGGAGGACATGTCCAAGACTGTTTCCAACATCGCACAGACCATCAAGGACATTGCTGAGTCAGAAAACCAGGTTGATCGCATCATGTCTCAGCAGATGTCGGGCGGAGCAACTCGGAGCCCCGATGAAATCCATGATCTCCAGGCTAGCTTGTCTGATCAGATGAGAACTCTAAAGAGCCGTATCTCAAAGTTGACTGCGGACCGCCAACGTACAAAGGATCAGCTCAATGCTCTCGAGCTAGAAAAGAGTGAGCTGCGAAACAAGATCAGCCGTGCAGCTGGCCAACTGGACAAGAAGCAAGACCTGCAAAACCAGATCCAGGCACTGAAGGAAGAGGTGTCGCACCAACGAGATGTCATTCAACGCGCTGACGAGGAGCTGGAGAGAATCGAGCCTAGCATTGCGGAGGCGAGGTCTGCTCGTGATGAGGTTCTCCGACGGGGCCGGGCTAAGGAGCAAGTTATTGCTGACGCTCGGGACAACGTCGCTAATTCGGTCAATGAGATGAAGATGATGGATGCTGATATTCAGGACTACATCGATCGTGGTGGTCCTTCTAATCTAGCATCCAACCAGAGAGCCATTGCCACACTCGAGAAGACAATCGCCGGTACGGAAAAGGAGGTTACAGATCTCACCGTTCGTACAAACAAGCTGAAGCAAGACATTGACAACGGAGACCGCAAGAAGAAGAACATCAAGGACAATCTAAACTATCGCAAGAATCTTCGTACTATCGATGTCATCCGCCAGGACATCGCCGAACTAGAGGATCGCAATGCCGACGAAGACTACGAGCGTCTTCAAGCTGAAGCTCGTATGCAAGAAAACCATTATAATCGTCTTCTGGCGGAGCGTGGCTCCGTGATGGGAACAATGAAAACCAAGGACGAGGAGCTTGGAAGGCTTCTTCAGGAGTGGGAGATGGATTACAAGGATGCGAAGAGAAAGTATCGAGAGTCACATATCCGCGTGGAAACGACCAAAGCTGCTATCGAGGATCTGGCCCAGTGTAGCTCGGCCGTTGACAAAGCTGTGATGCAGTTCCACTCGATGAAGATGGCTGAGGTGAATCGTATCGCTGGCGAGCTATGGCAGAGTACCTACCAGGGAACCGACATTGACACAATCCTCATCCGTTCGGATAACGAGTCAAGCACCGGCAAGCGCAACTACAACTACCGACTCTGTATGGTGAAGCAAGACACAGAGATGGATATGCGTGGCCGGTGTTCTGCTGGACAAAAGGTGCTCGCGTCTATCATCATTCGTCTAGCACTGGCCGAATCGTTTGGTGTCAATTGTGGTCTCATTGCTTTGGACGAGCCTACGACCAACCTGGATCGCGACAACATCAAGAGTCTGGCAGAGAGCTTGCATATGATCATCAAAGCCCGTCAGGCTCAGAGCAACTTCCAGCTCATTGTCATCACTCACGACGAGGACTTTTTGCGACATATGAGGTGTAGCGATTTCTGTGACAGTTTCTTCCGGGTCAAGCGTGACGAGCGACAGAACAGTGTCATTTCGAGGGAAAGTATTACAAAGATATTTTAATCAGATACATGCGAGTTGTTGGTAATGGATGAATATGTAAACTACAAAGGGATCTCACAATCCCTAAATATTGTGACAGGCGTTAGGAGAGTGTAAAAGAATAATATGTTATCTTCCATTCAGTCTTTTTGTGTTATAAATGATGCCAGTATAAAATATGGATGATCTCACTGATCGGCTGCAACAGTCATGTAAAAGTAAATAATACGTAAGCTACCCTGACATGTAGTCTTGACCTATCAGTGAATTCATTCGTGGCAAAGATTAGAAAAGACTTTCAAAGTCACCGGTAAACAGACGATCAATAACGTTGGACGTCAATTAAATACCAGTCGGCTTACCATGTGTTGTAGCTGTATGTAGTTCTAGTTTTCTCGAGCTCATTGAGACCTTGGCTCTGTTGGCAGGTTGTAAGATGAGCATAAAATACGTAAAAGTTTACGGAATTATGCCCCGGTAATAATATCCATACCTACTCCACCCCACCCCCTTCCCTCTCCCAGTCTTGGTGTCGTTGACGCCTTTATTTTCACTGCAATGGAATTATTTCTCCACCCTCCACGAGTCGACGACCCGGCACGATTCCGCCGAATTACTCTGATTTCGGTCTCGCGCCTCGGATTTAACAAGTTACTCATTCTATCCCTGGTCCTGGGCGATTTAACTTAGTTAGTTACTACTGTACTGTACTGTACCTAGTCATGGACCGTTCTCGACGAAAGAATCACAATGGCCTTGTTCATCTCATCTTGTCCCATCCTGGCTGATCTCTTTCACCTGTGCATGCATACTTTGCTGGGGAAATCTCTTTGCATGCTCATGCATAGTGAACGCCTATGAACCAAACAGCGAGAGGTGCATTTTCAATACTACAAAACGATACAATCCCTGATTAGCAATCACTGTTACGGTCAACGCCGGTCCCCGGACAAGGGTCTTTACAGCTACTACGTCAACGACGACTGTCAACCTCAATTTCAAACAGAGAAAGGGAGAGAGAGAAGGGTTTTTTTTGTTCATCTATCAGCTGCCTTGCAGGCTTACAACTTGCGCGATGGCCGTCTCAGCGCCGACACCAGAGCATAGGACTAGCTCGGATAGCACTCTTGACGTGGAAAGAAATGGGATAAATACAGGCTCCAACAACCCTACAGCAGCAGCCGAAACAGCCCCAGATGGAGCCGAGACCGCGCCGGTCGGCAGCAGCCCATCCCCCGGAGCGCCTGGGGCCGGTGACCCTGAGGCCGGGCGGACCAAATCGGAGAACATCTTGATCATGAGCGCTCTGTGCCTTGCGCTATTCCTCGCTGCTCTGGATACGACTATCATCACCACCGCGGTGCCTACCATTGCTAATGAGTTCAACTCGAGTCAAGGTTATGTCTGGATAGGAAGTGCCTACCTGCTGGGCAACGCCTCGTTTGTGCCAACATGGGGCAAGATCTCGGACATCTTTGGCCGCAAGCCTGTCATTCTCGCTGCAGCTATCATCTTCTGGATTGGTTCTCTGCTATGTGCTGTGAGTAATGGAATGCCCATGCTTATTGCCTCGCGGGCCATTCAAGGCATTGGCGGAGGCGGTCTGATTGTGCTGCCCAACATCGCCATCAGCGATCTCTTTTCCATGCGAAACCGCGGCATGTACTTTGGTATTCTCGGCATGGTGTGGGCGTTGGCGTCTGCTGTTGGACCTATTCTCGGCGGCGTCTTTACTAGCCAGGTCACCTGGCGATGGTGTTTCTACATCAACCTTCCCATCAGCGCCGTTGCCTTTGTCATCCTCGTCTTTTTCTTAAAGCTGCACAATCCTCGCACGCCCATGAAGGAGGGCCTCATGGCTCTAGACTGGCCGGGCAGCATTCTCATCATTGGCGGTACCATCATGTGGTTGCTGGGACTTGAGTTTGGTGGTGTTTCGTTCCCTTGGGACTCCGCCACGACTATCTGTCTCATCGTCTTTGGCATCTTCGTCGTTGGACTTTTCCTCTTATACGAGTGGAAGGTTGCCAAGATCCCTGTGCTTCCTATCCGGCTCTTCAACACACGGAACAGCATCGCCGCTTATGGAGTTGGCTTCACTCACGCATTCGTTTTCATGTCTGGTAGTTACTGGCTTCCGCTCTACTACCAGGGTGTTCTCGGTGCCTCTTCACTGCTTTCTGGTGTCTACTTGCTCCCATATGTGTTGTCCCTCTCATTCGTCTCGGCTGGAGCTGGTGTATATATCAAGAAGACAGGTCAGTACAAGCTCGTCATTGTTCTGGGCTTGATTGTAACCGTCATTGGATTTGGTCTGTTTGTCGACCTCGAGCCGCGCGCCAACTGGGCCAAGATTATCGTCTTCCAGATCGTCGCTGGTATTGGTATCGGCCCCAATTTCCAGGCTCCCCTGATCGCACTCCAGACCAACGTTGAGCCACGAGATATTGGTTCCGCAACTTCGTGCTTCTCTTTTATTCGCCAGCTGGGCACTTCTATCTCCGTCGTGGTAGGCGGCGTCATTTTCAACAATGAGATGGAGAAGCAGTATCCAAAGCTCGAGGAAGAACTCGGCTCTAGTCTCGCTAGCAGGCTCTCAGGCGCCAACGCAGCAGGCAGTGTCGAACTTGTCGGTTCATTGACGGGAGAGGACGGCAGGGTAGCCAAGACGGCCTTTTGGAACAGTCTGCGAACCATGTATATCGTGTACACGTGCTTCGCTGGTCTGTCGCTCGCTATCAGTCTGATGATAAAGCAGGTTAGCCTTAGTAAGGAGCACCAGGAGCACAAGACCGGCCTTAAATCGCTGAAGCGACGTGGCGACGAAAAGGGCGAAGTCAACGAAGGAGAGGGTATGACCACAGGTAACGAAAAAGCTACGGACAATTAAAAAAAAAAAACGAGCACAGGGTCTGTATAAAAAAGAAGCTGTATTTTATAGATTGTGTGTATTTAGCTCATTATACATTGGTAATACTCTATGTCAAGAATAAATGTAGACATCATGATCTATGTCGAGCGGCATGTCAGCTTAGAAGAGCTTTTCGCCCTCCTCGAGAGTTCTCTTCCACTCCTCATAATCGAAACCAAGATCTTCCAATGTTCTCAGTTCATGCCTCTTCTCGCCCGCTGCCCTACTCGCTAGCTTGATCTTTGGCACTCGCTCCCGCACCCACCTCTTGTCAGGGCCCCAATATGGATGTATCTTGCCCTGTCCTTCATTCTCAAGACTCAATTCAGGAGCCTTTGACGTGGTCTTGCTTAACTCATGTAGGCGGTTAACATAGTCTACGTCTTCAGGAAAAGACATGACGTGAATTGCCTTGCCTTCTCCTTTCTTCTCATGCTGCTCTTTCACCCATGCCTCCATTGCGGCTTCAGACGGAGGGCTTAGACGACCGGACCAGATACGAGCAATTACAGCGCTCTGTGCCTCGGCGACGGGAAAAGGAACAATTCGTTGCGGAACGCTGAGAAATGAAAGAGTTGGGTCTGCAGTGTAGAGAATATGTTCCCACAAATGCGCTGCGTGCCCACCGCTGGGTACCACGACAGGAGGATTGAGAGATTTGAGAAAGGGATATGAGTAATGGAAGCCAGTACAGAAAATCACAGCATCAATGTCGTTCTCGACTTGGCCGTTGGCGAAGCGGACACCGCGCTGCTCGGGGAGGAACTCGACGATCTCAGGAACGCCGGCTGCCCATGGCTCTTTCGCAGGGGGCACCACGGTCGTCTTCTCCTTTTCTGATATAAAGATGGGGTGCTTTGCAACCTCAGAAAGCTGTGCACTTATATCAACACCAGATGCTGAGTTGCCAACAACAATGACCTTCTACTTAATCGTGAGCAAACTATCCCAAAAGAGAGAGTAAATTGACATACCTTGTCCTTGAAGTCGTTGGGTCTTCTATAGAACTTGGAGTGTGAAATGGCATCAGGGTGTTTCTTATCGAATTGGATGAGGCCGGCGATATCAGGGATGAAAGGATCATTGTAATGGCCACTCGCCACCACAACAGCGTCATACTCATCTTTGATGACCTTGTTGGCCTTGAGGTCGAGCACCTCAACAGACCATGGCTGTGAGTGATCTGAACTAGGCTTCTCAACATTCAAAACTTGAGTCTGAAACGAAATGTGAGGAGTGATTTCCTGCGCGTAGTCTTTGAGGTACTGCAGCACAACGCTATGACGAGGAAACAATGAAGAACCCTGTGGGAACTCCTTATCACTGTACCTCATGAGTGAATGTGGAATGTTTGTCTCAAGGAAATCGTAAATAGGAGACATGAACTCGACATCTCCGTGGTCATTTGGCCAAAGGGCTTGATCCGGCGCATAGGTGGGTTGAGTTCTGGGTACCGAGAAGCCTTGCTCGCGGGCTAGAGGGGTGTAGTTCCAGACGCCGCCTGCTGTGGCGCGTTGCTCGAAGATACGAACTTTGGAGAACTTCTTTTCTGCGAGAAGATATCTGAAAGGATCGTCAGTTGGTATGTCGGCCTGTACTTGGTGTTGAGGGTGGTTACTTGGCAGCTGCAAGGCCGCTGGGACCGGCGCCTATGATGGCAATGCGACGAACGTCGAGTTTATCTGCAAGTGCCATTCTCCCAGAAATAAGCCTGTCGTCTGAAGCAAGTCGAGAAGGGTATCTTTTATAAATTGAGATGCAATAATGAGACCGTTTCAAGTCACAGTGATGTAGCGACCTCGGTAATTGTACAACAATAGTACCGTCCGTCGTGTGTTTGAGGAACAAATGAGAGTGTTAGTCGGAGCAGATCAAGGCAGATAAAACATCAGATTCTCAGGCAACCTCTTTCAAACCTCTTATAAAGAGCTTTCTATCTGATTCGACAGCTGATAACAGAAGCAGCCGATGGATTCCGCAAAATAGCCTCACTAATAATAACTCTTCAACAGGTCGAATGATTGCCTCATTAGACGGTGCTGCCGCTTTCGGTAATCCCGGTCGGCCTCCGTGCGATCCGGACTCCGGGCATCGGAGTAAGGCCGCCGCTGTCAGGTCTTCCTTCCGTTTTTGAGAGACATGGCTCCTGCCTGCCTTCCGGATGTGTTTGAATGGATATTCTGACTTGGTGATACCCTCATATTCATTATCTTATTATTTTTTGCATCTTGGGACGTTTTGCAGGCGATCAGACCAAGTACTTTTGCGGCTCTGCGGATTGTCCTTTTGACGTTAGCTGAAAACTTCATGGCAATGATAACATCCCCTTATTAAGCACGCAATCTGGTCCACCTTGTTTGGCTTGGTCAACATCAGACACAATGGCGAATCATTCTTGTCTTCACGAACAATTACTGAGAGCTCTATCTTATCGTTGAACAAACCGATTGCGAGTTTTCTCCGACTGCTTTCTTGTTGAATGATATCTGATACTGGGATCTCAAAAGACGCTTCAAAAATTGATCACGTTAACATCTTTCTGCCCTACCAGGGCATACTCATACCAGTCATGCCAATAGAGAGACCAACAATTACCCAAAATGGCACCTGACATGAAGGCCTCGATCCACCGCTTCCGTCTCCGCAGGGTGTCCCCGTCTCCCGGGAATGTCGGTCGGGCCCGATCCGCTTCACCTCCAGCGTCTGTTGACCAACGGGAAGCGCAAGCTCGTGGACAGTATCATACTATTGCTACTCAACAATCATCTGGCACTCGCATTTCAGGTATAAAACCCACGCCACCAGCCTGTGATCGCTGTCGCAACTACAAAAAGAAGTGTAGCCGCACATTTCCTGTCTGCTCTCTCTGCGCCACTGCTGGCCAGCGTTGCTCGTATACCAGCCCGACGGCCAAGGCTGAAGCTCAGATAGTTCAGCTGCACTCTCGGGTAGAATGGCTAAGCCAGTATATTGACCAAAACTTGTTGCCGCCAGGCCTACAGGGTGGGATAGGCGGGATAGAGACAGGAGCTGATTTGGTGAGCATACTTGGTCAAGGGCCACAGAACGGTACAGGAAATGTTGCAAATCCAGAAAGCACGTCGCCTCAGCTTCCACGAGTGTTGGGTCCAAACACTCCTCCACTAGATATCACGGCCATCCATCCCTTACTACGCGGGCATGACGAGACGCCAGCAGGACAACAAAATGCTGAGATACGCGTGGAAGAAAGGGATCCGGGCAGTGTGCGAACCGCCAGTAGCCATTTCTCACCTTACCAGGGATCAACCGAGGGATCAACCACGAGACGGAGGCTGATCGCTCGGCAGGCTCTGCCTACTGATATTGCCCCGGACCGCTTCATCGATGCCTTCTTCCGTCATGTGAACAGGGCGTATCCTTTTGTCGACCAAGCGAGGATACGGCGGGACCTTGAGGCTCTAGGAGATGCCTCTCCAGCGGATCAAGATCCGCCCATGACACTGCTTTATCTCGTCATGGCAATTGGATGCACGTCGCTCGTACGGGCCGGGCAAATTCCAAGCGACACAGCCCGGCAGTTCGATGTAGTTTATCCAGACATCATCCAAGAGTGTCTATGCAGTGAGAGTATTGAGTCAGTACAGATCCTTGTTCTGTTGGGATTGTACTCCCTTTTTGACCCGGCAGCAACCTCTGCGTACTTTATTGTTGGCATCGCGGCACGACAGGCCATGGTTATCGGCCTCACTCGGCCGGATGAGAAACCACGGACGGCAGTCGAGACCGAGCTCAGGCACCGGTTGTATTGGAGCATATTCGTATTGGATCGCATGATGTCGGCATCGCAGGGCCTTCCAGCAGCTTTGATAGACGAGCATGCCGAGGTCCCGCTCCCCGGCCTCACAATAGAAGAGTTTGCCGGTCCAGACAGAGCTACGTATGCTCGCAACTTACAGACCAGCCGGCATATCATTCAACTTAGACAACTGGAGTATCGAATCCTGGACACGGTGCATTTTCAGCAGAATGCCGAAACATCGCGCTTGGCTCCTGCAGATAGACGGGCAATACTGAACAGCCTGCGGTCTGAGATAGAAGATTGGTACAGTAGCGGCTGTCTAATGTCACCAATGGAAGCAGACAACCTGCCTATCCATAGTAGCATCACTTGGCTAAGCGCGCAGTATTACCACTTGCTTCTTTTCCTTTACTTCCCAAATCACTTCAACAGTTCGATTTCACCGCCAGCTGTCACTCGGAACGAACAGCTCGAGTTTGCTAGCAAGCAGCTTCAAGCCAACTCGGCACTTCTTCAACAACGCCAATTACCTCTGAACAGGGTTACGTTGAGTCGGCTACTACCAGTGGGATTGATATTAATGTCTGGCTTCGTGGCTAATCAGGGGCAGGCATCCTCAGTGACCCAGGACGAGTTTACTGTTCTTCTTACACTTCTCAAAGCGTTTCCTCAAGGATGGGCAACGGCACAAGAGGCAGCCCGTATCATGCAGCAATTTGTGGATATTATAGCAGGACAAGGGGGCATGGTCACGACGTTTTTTGGCACAGCAACTGGGCAAACGATGGAAGAGTTGGTGAGACCATGCATCGTCAGCTTCACGGGACTGCTACATCAGTTCTTAGGCAAGGCGACGTGCTTTCAGTCTATCGAGTATGCTCAGGAGGCACAAGATGCTGAGCGGATAAGTCAAACGCAGCAACAGCCGTCGACCAATGCATTATGGTTGAATGGAACAGGTCCAGCTACTGCAGGCGTAAGCGAGGAATCGGTGCTGGGATATGGATGGGGTGCGTGGGATCTTGATTTCCTTTAATGAGGCTCCCAAGGGAGTATGACAGGGTTTAGACGAGGGACGAGTGTACGGCAACAGTACTCTGCAAGCCTTGATATTTTCCTAAGTGATGATCCCGAGAATGTTTACATAAACATACTTAGTACTCTGTAGTTAGGCTAGGAGACATGTTGGGAATCTTGGAGGTAATCGATAAGATCGGCACTCCTTTTGCTATTTTCTGCATATAATTGACCTAAATTTAGTCGTTGTCCCTGATCTTCATAGTATCCTGGCTTGAGGATTAATTCACCGTGTTCACCGTCCAGACGGGTTGGTTTGACTTGCACCAATCAGAGATGTTGAGTTGGAGACGGTTATACTGTCCTGTACGTGTTCCGTACATACATTGAGATAGTCTAGTGGCCGAATAACGAACTCAATTTGAATCAATGGAGTGCTGTAAATGCATGTCATCCATTTCAACGGCAAAGTCATACACAGCCGCATCTCATCAAGATGTTGGGCAGGCCTCAAATGTCCAGACAGGAAACAATCTAAAAAAGAGGCTCTGCTAGCCCTACAGCATACAGTAGCTTCCCCTCTCTATGACTGACTACTGGATTGATGAAAACATGGATGCACACCACCGGGGAAAAGCTTGGCTATCTTTAGTCTAAGATACTTATTATGCGAGAAACGCGGTTAAAAGTCTTAAATTGGACATGTGCTGTTAGTAACTATTCAAAGTGCAAGGTGTACAATACGTTGAGGATGGGGATGACGACGACTGCAATAACAACAAAGTGGGTTATTTCCTCAACTGCTGACATGCATTTACTCAATAAAGTGAACTCGCTGATTGCTACAGAAATGGGACATGCCGTATCGTATCCTAAGGTAGGTACTCCGTAGAGAGTCTCGGGCATTGTCCATTGGCCGCGCGGTTTTATTTATGGAATTATAAAATGTGGATCAGTAGAGAGATTACCACTGCAACGTCTTATGCCAGGAACGGGAGAGACACGAGTTATTGGATTCTGGGGCCGTTTTCCCGTACAGTCAGCAGTTGCGAGAAGAAGGGGGGAAAAAAGTCTAATAAAGCCTAGTACCTTGTCTATCTAGGTAGTATTGTAGGTACTAACGTTAGTATGTAGGCATGGATATGAAGAGAATAATAATAGATATGCAGTGAACCCTAAGTTGATGATCGTCAGATTGAGTTGTGCTATACTACTTACTACCTTATACTACACTATACTCAGTAGAGCGAGATGCAGGAAATGAATTCAGGTTTTTTTTTTTCTTTTTGGTGAGTATGGATGACGGTGGCTGAATTGCATCTGCATCTGCATCTGCATATCAAAGAAAGGCAAAGAGTCTCGTGGAAGGCATTTAATTAATATCATCAGATCGCACTGATGTATTCCCATACCTCCATACTAGGTCCAACTCTTTGAGGGCCTCATTACATGTAACATCACATCATGGAGGCAATAGGGTTATCAAAATAAAGTGCCAAAGTTACGATTTCTCTCTTGTTGCTTCAACTGACCAAAGATGGAGTGTGATGCGATCCCAAGACATGTTCTATCTACCTATGCAAGGTTAAAGTGGCTGTACTGTACCCATACGGACTGGGCTGAGTCCGACGGACATTGCCATTGCATGGTGCTGCGTATCAACTGTTATATGTGGGTCGACGTTTGGGTGGCATTTTCTGGGGTGGCAGGGACTTTGCACTAACAATGGAGACTTTTATTGCTGCATGATATTGCACTGCCGCAGCCCTCATCTCTGCTAGATTTATTACTGGTACAGGCATTCATTCCCTCAGCAACCCAGCCCTCCTTAACACTGTATGTCATACCGACGGAGGTGTGAAGATGACGATACTAAGCTATGTTACATATGTTGTGCTGTGCTGTGCTATGCTAATCATCATCATATTCACATTGACGGCCTCCCATGAATCTTTAGCATGACTTTGAAGCCCGGCATTTCTCAGTAGCTGAAGGTAGGTAAAATGGGTGGGTGGGTAAGTTGCGATCCAAAACCCTCCCAAGGCTGATTTGAGTGATCTGGTTCATCCACACAGTACCTGTACTGGAGTACTGTACCTACTACTAGCGGCCAAGTAGCTTTCCACAACATCGTCCAAACCCAAAGCTAAGGCAACGTTAGAGGCGGGATGCTGCCACGCGCTGCGTCCCGTCTCTGTGGTTCTCTCCACCCGCAGTGCGGTGCAATGCAGTGCAGTCGCAGTCAGCCTGTGCAACTTCAACTGTTAGGACTGTATAGTGTATAGTACCTGTACATTAGGTAGGTTGTGTAGCCTTGGCTTGAACTGTCTGATCCTTTGACCTCCTGAGGGGTTTTTCCCTTCTAAATCTTGGCCAACTGCGTCATGATACCAGGATCGGTATTCATCGTCGTCTTCTGTTGCAAAAGACAAGACAAGGAGATGGGGGGGAACTGTACGGATACAGAAACAATGTGAGACAATCTGGACAGTCAAGAAACCAAGAAAAACCAGTCCCCCCCCAATTGAGCATCTGCCAGAGAGCCTTTAGAGGGCTACACAACTGACTCCACCGTCAGTTATCGGGCACCCCAGAAAAAAAAAACGCCTGAACCCCTGGAGTCCTGTGCTCGGGCTGCCACCCTTGACTTGAACTCGAAGTGAACCTATGATTACCTTAGTACCTAATGGATGGAACTGCCCGCCGCCCCAGCCCGGGCAGGCTTTCTCCAAGTACCTAGACCTAGCAGTAGAGTGTACATAGACCTAGATAGGTTCTCTTGGCCCACACCCTGGCTGGGCTGTTTCAGCACTTGACTTGCCCATCTGGTTCAAGCTGACATCCATCCATCCATTTTCTTTCTTTAACGCTTGGGCTCTCTTCCTTCCATTCGTTTTGTTCCATCTTATTTCTCTCTTCTCATCAACATCCATTTCATCCTTATTAATCAATCCTCGGGTTTGGCCGTTTTCAGCCGCCAGTGAATCGATTTTCGCAATCGCGTCGCCGTCTCTCGCTACTCTTCCATTTTCCATCAGCTCGCGACTCCTTTTTTGGTCGGATTCGATTTTCGCATACGTTTTTATCAGTCAACCGGTACCCCATTTTCCGTGGCAGCATCCGCGTGAGCTGCTGTGCCTTAATTTAGACATACGACCGCCCCGACCGAAACCGCCGCGTCGCCATCGCATCTGACTTGAAATTCCCTTGTTTCTCATCAACCATCGTCCGTCGAACGATATCGACGAGCGCTTTTATTTCTTCTTCGACTATTTTGCCGTGACTCCAGGCTGGAGTCTCTCCCATGTCTGTCATGACCACTCGGCTGGACTCTCGCAAATCGCTCTTAGGGGCGGACAACGGCTACGGCTACGGCCACTCATACAACAATTCATACGACAACAGCTACGCTCCATCTCCAAGCCAATCGCCGCAGCCTATCCCTCAACCTCCCGCGTTCCAGGCCGCCGTTGAGCCCACATACAACCAAGGTTTCGCTTATCGGGAAGGACTTACTCCTTCTGTTCCTGCACAAAGCATGAAGAACGGCAAGATCGATTTTATGAAGAGCCGATGGCCGGCTTGCTTCATGGCTGTTTCTCTCCTGCAGGCCATTCTCTGCATTTGCTTCGAAGCGTACGCCATCTCCGACATCCAATTGTCACCACCGTGATGCTAATTCCTTATCTAGATACGTCTTTGGCAAGTTCCAGGTCAACCTTGGTGATCACAACCCCGATCCCGAAGTCCAGTCTCAATACAAGACTATTCCTACTTTCCTGACGCTCTTTATTTTCGGATTCCTTTACACACTCGTTGTCGTTTGGGATGCCCTCCGCCAAAAGAACACCATTCAAATCATTGGTGTCTGCTTCTCTAACCTCGCCCTTATGGTTTACACCACCATCCAAGTCGATCAAATTAAGGAGGCCTTCGATATTCTCGGTGCGAAGAATGCCCTCCGACCCGGTATGCCTGCAGGAGAACTCTGGCATGATGTAAAGCCTTACCTCGTGGCCATTCCTGCCATCATTGCCCTCGCTACCCTCGTCATGGGCTTTCTTTCTTGGAAGATCTACCAAGAGTATGCTTGGGATATTCTCAAGAACATTGGTGCCGATTACCGCATGAAGAAGCGATTCCTTCACTACCAGGTATGTCTCTTTCTTACTCATTACACAGGGCTCTGTCTAACTCTGTCCTAGATTTATATCGCTCTGCTCAAGTTCGATTTCTTCTTCTTCCTCGGCTTCATCGTTCAATTCGTTGTCGTCGTCGCCGATAAGGATGACCCTGAATTCGCTCTGACCATCGTCACCATTCCCATCACCATTCTGATTCTTCTTGCCGCCGCATTCTTCACTCGCCGTGAGAACAAGGCCGGTATGGTCGCGATCATCGTTCTCTACCTCGGAGGTCTCAGTTACTTTATCTTCAAGCTGGTTCGAATTTACCAGCCTGGACACAAGCAGAACTACGAAGCCGTTCGCCGATCATTGACCGCATTCGCTGTTATCACCATTCTTCTGATTCTCCTCACCATTACCAACGCCGTTGTGTGCATGCTTAACTTTGGCAAGGGACTCAAGCCTCATCTCCAGTCTTTGTCTCGCAAGCGCAAGGTTGAGGAGAAGCCCGACGCCAACTCAATCAACATGCAGGATGTCAAGCCCCAGATTCCTAGCCGCATGACTATCGATTAAGCAGTCACCAGCAAGTCGCGCGGTTCTTCACAAACATTTTGGAAGCACCGCTGTATAAAGACACGAATTTACGAAAGGATACAAAAATTTTCCCCTTTTCAATGGCACCAGTCACATAGGGCAGGCTCGGAATGGACGGTGACCAAATGGTGCGGCGTGAACAGAAGGCGACGAGATGATATCCCTTGGTGTCGGAAACTTGCTTGGACTTTTTTTATTATTTCTATTTGATTTGGTTGTTTTTGTTTCCTATGTTAGACCCAACCATTTTAGGCGTTCAATGCTCCACCACATGGAATGAGATCCAGGAGCCGATATCTAGTTCTTTTGTTGTTACCTTTACTTTGTCCCTTGGTCGGCTGGATTGTGGAGTTACATGACCAGATAATCCACGATAGGAATTAAAAAAAAATAGTGAAACCAACAATATCGCCCAGATGAGTGTATGCACAGTCTAGTGAAATCATGAGCTTTGAATCATAAATGAATGCATATAACGGAAATGTGAAACCTAGAGGATTCAAACTTAATACAGGTTTCAACTTTGTGAAGCATGACTCGAGACGAGCGAACTCATAACGCTGAGTGTTTCATAGCTTTGACTGGATAATGATCGGCATCTACATATGAAGCATGCAGATTATCCCAACGACTACACACAAGAATACATACAAGAACGAAACAAAAGACCAAACGCCCGCTGTCCATTTCTAATCTCGAATCAAAGTCCAAACGTTCGCTGTGTGCATCAAACCCTAGTAAACGCCCGCCCATTCGCACAAACAGGTGATGACTGAAAGGCTCGTGTATACCGAGAGGCATTCCCTTACAGTCTGATCTTGGTGGCATCCTTAAGATGACCTTCTGTCGGGCAATAGGGGCATTTGTACCGCGCTGCCTTTATTATGTTGTGCAGAGACTCACGGCAAATAACGTGTCCGCAACCCAACATCATAGGCGGGTTGTCTTGTGTCGTCTGTTCCTTGCTCACGGGGCAAACAAAGATGGGGTGATAGATCATGGACTCTGGCAGTGGCGTCTCAAAAGCCAACTCATTCTCTGTCGTCCATTCTGTCTTCTTCTCCTTCATGTAGGTAGTGTACTTGATCAGGCGTGGCAGAGCGATCGAACCCGCTGTAACAGCAACATAGAGAGGTGACTCAGCCGACAAGCCAAGGAGCGAGCAGAACTCGCGTGTGAATGACATGGCGACGTCTTCAAAGGCCGAATCAGTCTCAAATATGTGCTTGTATGGGGAACCGGCCAGGTTGGATGCGTACGCCATTGCGCAGCAAAGCTGTTGGATCTCTGGAAGATGACGGCTCTGGAAGCGGGCGAAGTGCTGACGAGCGTAGTTCAAGGCACCGCCAAGTCCGTTTCTCGCAGGGTCATCGGGCAGACCGTTGACTGAAGGACCCTTGAACAGCCAAACGTACTGAAGTTTAATGAGCTCGAATTCAAGGGTGCTGCCCTTTGCCTCCAGTTGAGTGCTGTTCATGTTGGCCCAGTTAATGGCGGGTATGAGGTTATGGTTTTTGAGCTCGGATAGAATGTTGTACATTTCGGAGAACTTTCTCTGGAGGTGCTCCGAATGTAGGCCTTCCATCCCGTCTTCCAGCTCCTCCTCGTCATCTTCGTCGTCCATGTCGTCGTCGCCGTCTTCGTCTGTACGTGAGACTGAGTGGGTTTCGCGATGGGGAGGATGGTCAGTAGCCTCTTTGAGGAAAGTTGATGCAACAGAGAATTGTCCCTCTCGAAGTAGATGCATGGCTATCGCTCTGTTGATGAGTCCTGGATGATCAGCCATGGCATCCGTCTCCATGGGTAGTTCACGGTGAGGCATAGCCTGGTATGGTCAGATGTCTGCCATCCTGGATAGCAATTAAAAGATATGGGCACGAACCTTATCAAGGGCCTTTCCAAATCCCTTTTGTGCCTTTGTCACCTCCTTCAGATCTGTCGTGATACGTTCGAAGCGGGCTTTGACCGGATTTTGAAGTGTGGTCATGACCATGCTGGTTCTATCTGGATCTATACAGAGGTTAGATGATCTCGCTGGTTGAGTACAGACTACTCACCCTGAGCTATCTGGTCTCGGGCTTTGGTAAGAAGATCTAGAACATTATCTACATCATAAATCGCTGACTTGAGCGTCTTGTTCCTCATGCGCGCAAGCTCGGCCATGAGCGGTGCAAAAGGCGAGCCACGATCGTTATCGGTCGCCATGACTGTGGATGATGTGGGGGGATTGGATCAGTCGTGAAAGATATGGTGGCAGTAAGCTTAGTCTGAGACAAATCCCGGGGTAGGTCAAGAAGACCCTTTCGGAGTCCAAGGGTTAAGATATGCGTTGATGGTCTACCAAAAGACCTGTCTTGGTGAATGTCCGATGTCGTTGAAGGTATGAAGCTGGATAATGACGGGAATGGCTGGGCTTGCATGATACCAAGCCAGGATAACGCATGTGCAGTTGTTATCGATACGTTATCGATAAGTCGGATACTCAGGTCGCTAAACAACGAGTAAGAGGATGAGATGAATGAACTCTTTTAGTTTAATTACTCCATGATTCACATATTCTATTACGATCTTCACTTCACAAACTATTCATATTTCTCAAACATCACACTCACTCTAAATAGCTACATTACTTTCATCTCCAGCTCTCATACATTAAACAATAGATACCTACCAAATACGAGTTTGTGCCGAGTGACCCCAGTCTTCCCCCAGGGGTGCACGTGGGGCCTGATTGAATTAGCTGCCCCGCATATAGCTTGGAATGGAAAGACTTGGTCTGCGTCTGAAAGATACTTTAAGTAAGGTACCGAAAGCTAAGCTGCAAGCTATTGCATCACATGAAGGCCCTGTAACTATACCTAGACACAATACCGCAAAGGCCTCCAACGACACCGCGAGACCGCCCTTTAGGAGACAAACTCTTGCTCCTCACTCACCACGAGTGAGGATGAAGCACGGGTCGGCCTCTAAATATCACAGGGGTCAATGACGACACCATGGCTTTCAGATTTCCTGATCCGCGACTGCGAGTCGACGACGAATACCTGACAGGTACCACTGTCAAAGGGCCGGTCGCCCGTACAACAACCACTTCAAACTCCAGCACCGCGCAAGAAAGCCCTCCTAATGGAATCCCGCCGATAGACGTATCCGCATACAATGAAACTACAGACGCCCAGCCCGTGCCATCACCAAAGCGCAAAAATATAGTCTTTGCGGACCCTTTCGCCTTTCGGTAGGTCCCCGTTGAGCCAAGCCTCTACAACAAGGTTCATTGCTAACACTGTGACAACAGATATCTCGAAGAAGGTAACAACGTCGTTGTCGTCGAGCGTCGAGGCGTTTTACGCGGATACGAGTCCTACCTAGTCGAGCAGTGGGCGTGCTCTCGAAAACCACCGACACTTTTGATCGTTACTTATACTGGAGATGAGAAGCATTCAGTTGTTGTCAGCGTACTCTCTGTACCCGTGGACGAAAACCTCTGGCCCCCGAGATTGAAATTCTATTTCGATCAACTACAAGATTCCCATGCGCGACCGAAGGAGACCGAGCTGGGGGAGCTCATGGTGACCAATCTGAGCAACTTCCCTTCGGCTCTCACCGTCATTATGGTACCCGAGGGCGATATCAAGAAATATCGCTCGTCTTTCATCGTCAACGAGGATTTGAAACGGCTGGGGTGTTCTGGACGATCAGGAATGACTCTTTCGGATCCCACTGAAGCAACACAGCTCAAGTTTCTACAGCTTTACAAAACCAGTGACCGGGTACCTGTTACGCAGGCTGTTGTCGAGCTCATCAAACTATGTCAAGTAACCTTATACATGTTTGACAAATTAGGCCATCAATACATTGATGGGTTGCTCTGCGACAAAACAGAAATGGCCATCAACAACTGGTGGATCGAGGTCGGTGCTGAGCACTACAACTTCGAGCCCACTGATGGCATATTAGGCCCGAGTACAGTGGCTGCTCTGCTGGGAATGTTTATGGGTGCGCGAAATCGACTTCATTGGTACGGTGCGCCTGTATCAAAAGACGTATTCGACCTTGAAACCACAAAGCGCGGTATTGGACATTTTCAAAAGGCACAGAAACTTGAAAAGACAAGAAGGCTGGACCGTCAAACGCTTCTCAAGCTCTATGCTGTGTCTGCCAAGGCTGCTGCTGGAGAGAGTTGGGGTGTGCAAAGGGCTGTGAAATCCACTCTTACAGAAGTGGGAGGCAAAAGGGGTGAGCTCGTCATGGGCATAGTATCAGGGAAAGACAAAGGAGGACTTGCCGATATCGAGACCCTTGACATTGGTACTTTTGCAAATCTTGCATATGGCGAGCGAGCCAAGTGGCTTTGGCACGGTAAACCTCGAAGAAGTCTAGCCGAAATGCCCAATCATAGTCCAGAACTGAACAAGACGGTCCCTTGGAAAGAGGACGAGTCAAATACAAATCCTAAACGAGTCTATTCTGCGCCTACAGAGACCGAACTGGACCCTAAACGACTCGAAGACACCCCCGATGTCTATGCAACTCATCCGCCTGGGTCTACCGTCAGTATTCCTGATGGCTCGGGTGATAAAGACGCTGCAAAGAAGAACGTGTTTAAGAGTGTTGCTGGAAAGATGAGCGATGCCAGATCTGGCTTCGGACGTATCAAGGACGTTGTAGGAGGAGGCTTACGTGGTCACGCCAGTCGGCCTTCAGTCTCAACTAGAGATGACTTTGCAGGATTGGATCCCAGAACCTCCAATTCAGGACTCGCTCCAGGGACAGCGCAGCCGCCAGCACCTACGCAGGGTATAGGTCGGGCATTTACATGGAATAACAAACCACAAGAGTATCTAGCTGCGATGAAACGGGCAGATGCTGAAGGGGGTTCAGATTTCCCTCAGCTTTCACATTTCGCATCCACTTCAACAGTTGATATGAAAGCAACCTCGGCCCCGGTCGACCCCCACAAGCGCGAGGTGGAAGGTGAATTGTTTGATATGGGCGTTGAAGTCCGGAAGGACGTTCTATCAAAGGCGCCTTCGGCTGTTGGGTCTTTAGTGGATGAGAGTGACCTTCAAGGGCCATTTTTGGATGCAGAGCTCAAGGAAAATCCTTCCAAAAAGGGGCTCTCACGCAGACATAGTATTCAATTGTCACAGTGCCCAACCAAGCGTGTACTCAATGAGAATCGCTGGCCGCGACGAATGTCGTTCAGTGATGCTGAAGAAGCCGTATTGGAATGGGAACAGTTGATTGATGTTAACGATGCTATGGGCGATCTATCCTCACTCGAAGCATTCAGTTACCTCGCTCACCACTTCAACCAGTGCATGGAAGAGATGAAGAACGGTATTGAACCATGGGTCTCTGATAAGATCAAGGCGGTTGAGCTTCTCGATGACCGCTTCGCTAAGGATAAGGAAGAGCTCCATGCCCTTTATTATCAGCTGAACGAGGCATGCCAACGCATGCGCATTAATTCTCATGAGCTCCTTGCCGAGGAACGGTCTCGCCTTACAGAAGGCCTCAAAGAGGTCGAAGTTCTCGTCGCTCGTCTGGACTACGAGATTAATGCCTTGCTGCAGAAGGTTGTCGATGTCGAAGATGGCATCGTTACGTTTGAGAGACAAGTGGAGGAAATGGAGAAACGGGCTAAAGATCTCAAGGTCCATCTTGAGACTGAAGGGTGGCTCCATTGGCTGTTTAGGACAATCACTGGAATTGGAACAGGACCAGATATTACCCGGTCGCCATCTTAATATTATGGAGGAATTGGGCAAGACTTAGGATGTTTGTCTTGGGTTGTTCATTTCAAGCATGGTTTGCTAGCACGGAGTTTTGGGACACTGATATCATGTTATATAAAGCATTTCTCACATGGGAAAGAAGGTATTCATTTGTTTGGGGTCTCATAGAAGAAACATAATCTAGTTGTTTCATAGTCGAGGTGTTATTTCTGGTTCAGACACACATCCATATAGTATTATACAGTGACACCTCTGTTGCAACCGCCCGTCATCAATTCATGATCTAAGCGCCAGATATCCGAACCAAACCCAATCATCCAGTTGTCCTTTACTAGATGGCTCTCCAATAGTCGTACAAAGTTTCTCCGATCGCCCTGGGGCTCCAATTCAATATCCTTCGCTCCAAGCGGTTTGTTTGGGTCCTGGTAGAGGGGCAGCCATTTCACTCATCGCACTTAGAACATGCCGCCGCCGCCCTGCTGGCCACCACCGAGAGCCTGGCCCTGCTGCTGCATGATCTCGCTGACCTTCATCGATGTGTCGAGGAACTTGGCTGTGCAACGGTCGAGGCAGACGGACTCGCCCTTGTTGAGCTCGCCCTCTCGGTAGTCGTTGGGGACGCACTTCTTCTGGCAAGACTGCTGGAGACTAAAGGATGTAACATTAGTCTCAATGCTTTTTTTTTCTCTTCATGTCTTCTTCATGGAAGCTACATACCGGTTGTAGGTATCGGCCATCATGCGCATCTCGCTCTCAACGGCAGCAATCTTTTGCTCCGAGGTCGGCTGAGGTCGACCCATTCCGAAGAAACTCATTTTAGCGGTGATTTGGGGGGGGTTGTTGTTGTGGTGGTGGTGGTTTGAATTCAGAGAGATAGTTATTGCAGTGGTTAGAAAGCTACGTTATGACGGCGTTCCCAAGTCCTTGGTTGGATAATGGGAAATTTTCCACTATCGCGATTGGATGATTATGTAAGGCGATGTCTGCCTACCCTATGTCATTCTGCGGCCAAAGACTTTATATGCTCATAGACACTGGATAATTATGAACTGATTCTTGTTTATATAGCCAGAGAGTTTTTATTTACTTATCTCGGATAAAAACTTATCTCTTTTCAAAACGGGTGTATGATGTGTGGTGCGTCGAGTTCATTACCTGTCTGAAAATGCAAAACGGAGTCCGTCTATTTACAACACAAAGTTCAACAACTTATACTGCTTGGGAATGGGTAGGGCCACTGTATTCATAAATATGCGCTCTATTGGTATCATTTTTGTGTTGCTATTTAGTTCTTGAACGTGATGTTCTTTGTTCGAGTCCACTCTTCGAGACCAGCAGACGCACCGAAACGGCCGTATCCACTCGACTTGGCTCCTCCATGAGGCAGACCACTCTCGTCATGAATGCTCATATTGTTGATATGAACTGCACCTGACTCGATCTCGCGGGCAATGCGAAGACCTCGTTGAAGGTCAGAGGTAAACACAGCAGAGCTCAGGCCGTACTCTGTGTCGTTGGCAATCTTGATGGCCTCCTCCTCAGTCTCGATAGCGATGAGAGATACAGTAGGACCAAAGGACTCTGTCTGGTAGATGTCCATTTCGGCGGTAACATCTCTGACAACAATCGGTCGCATGCGAGTCTTGCTGGTCTCTTCAGCATCGACGTTCCCGTGGACCAAGGAAGCACCCTTGGCAATGGCATCCTTGACCAATGCCTTGTTCTTCTCAACGGGTGCTGATGCAACAAGGATAGGAGCGTCGGCACCAGAAGAGAATATCTGTTCGATAGTAGCTGAAAGCTTCTTCTCAAACTCGTCCTTGATGTTCTTGTGCACTAGGATTCTCTCTGTCGCCATGCAGACTTGGCCAGAGTTCATGAAGGATCCAAGGGTGCATTGCAAAGCAGCAAGATCGAGGTCTGCATCCTCCCAGACAATGGCGGGAGCCTTGCCACCCAACTCTAGGATAACAGGCTTCAGGTTCTCACCAGCAAGCTTGCCAATGACACGACCAACTGGAGTACTACCAGTGAAGTTAATCTTCTTCACCTGAGGGTGCTCGATTAGGGCTTTCGTAACCGATGCGGCATTGGCTCGCTCATGGAAAATAACGTTAAGAACACCATCCGGGAATCCCGCTTCCCTGAAGATATCCGCAATTGCCCACAATGTTCGAGGGCAAAGCTCGCTGGCCTTGAAAACAACTGTGTTTCCAGCAGCGATAGGGAAGAGAACAGATCTTGTGCCCAGGATATAAGGAGCATTCCTAATGGACATATAAGTGAGTGCTTCAATATTTGACAAGGAGAATAACTTACCAGGGGGCAATGGCCACAACCACACCATATGGCTCTCTCAAGACGAGAGCGGTTGTGTTGGGGTCCGAAACAGTGGGAATCGCACCCTCAAGTGTTCCCACACGACCAGCAACCTCCTTAATGTGGCTAATGCCAGTACCGATATCAAAGTTGGCCCAGGTAGCATCACTACCACACTCTGTCATAGCATACTCGCGCAGCTCATCTCGCCGTCTTTCCATGATCTCAGCAGCCTTGAGGAGTAGATCACGACGCTCCGAAGGTCTCGTCTTGCGCCATGACTTGAAAGCCTCAGCAGCAGCATCTACTGCAGCGTTGGCATCCTTGACGTCAGCGCTGCTGTAACGGTGAACAACCTCACCGCTTGCGGGAGAAACGACCTCGACGGTTCTTTCGCTAGTGTGGTCGCTGCCATTGATGAGGAAAGGCACGGTATGGAGTTTGGCCGACATGATGAAGACGAGATATCAAACTTGCTGAGATGGTATGAAGCAGAGACAGCAGATGGGTGGCAGAGAAGTTTATATAGCCACAGATACAACAATGCTCGGGAACTACCCGCAGAGTACTTAAGCAACTTGCTATACCTAGTTATGGTGCACGAGGTACTTTATTTATTTATTCGGATCGCCTCTCTCTCCCCACATGAGGCATAGGAGGACACTCCGGCCCCGCATGCGTGAATGTGGACGACCCGCGGGCTAGATGAGGGGATTGGTAATTGTGATGCTCTTCGGCAGTTTCACCGGGTAGCCGGGTTAGGATAAGAGAGTGCTATTTGACAGCAACGTAGACTACCTATGGATGGATGGACTAAGGTAGGTAGTCAAGTCCGAAGCTTGACTAGCGTAGGATTTAACTACCTAGAGCCAAGATCTCCCCAACCTTTGGTCGATTTGGGGTCAAAGGCTAGTGAACGTTGAATCAGGCTTTAATAAGAGCTTCGGATATAGGTGGTCAAAAGAAGGCTATGAAGAATCTGTGCCATTCGACGACAAACATGGCCTGTTTCGTACGGAAATATCATCGATCGCCAGGTCCCACCAAGCCAGGGTATGTGACGGGTCGGGTCCATCTTTGTACATGTATAGACAGGATTAGGCTTGCAAATATGCAACTCCAAGACAACAAGGTAGGATAAATGTTGCAACAGACAAGTGCTGTGCGGCATGTGCGGCATCTTGAACGCCGGACGGCTTTAGGATTGTTGCATCGACCTCGGGTCCAGGAAAGGTTGAGCAGTATCGGCAGTACGAATGCGAAGAGTATCTGGAGGAGCGAGAGTCAGAACAGACCAATCATCAACTTAATCGCACCCAGAAACCCTCACCGATATCTGGTGTTGACCCTGGATGCACGAAGTGGACTTCTGATTTGAGTCGTGGACAATGAACAGTCTGCCCAGGACGTTGGGGAGCAGGCTTGAGCAGGCGAGTAACGGCCGGAAGAGTCTTTTCTGATCCCGACATGATAGGGGGTTGTATCGAGAAAATTGATAATGATTACGTTTTTATTGTTGGAAAGATCAGAGTTTGCTTCTACAAGACACAGTGAGACAGCGCATGGGAGAAGGATATTGACTTGAGAGAGTAGCAGTAGATGACTTTGACTGATTGGTGTAGCGGGGCAGCTTGTCTTAGATCTCTACTATTACTGGGACCATGCATATTGAGCCGCATGTGATCCAGAACTACAGTCAAACTTTGTTATTCGCTTTATTCACTTTCTTTTTCATTGACGAAGATGGAAATGGTTTGCGATATAATTGCAGGTCAGGGTGTTGAAACTCGAATCCCTCCGAGTTCAATAAACCAGTCTCATGACGGCTTGTCCAGGACCCCAAGACGTATTGTATAAGGAGTTCAGATATGATCTGTTATACATAGAAAAGCCAGTGCCTTTTTATATATGTTTGTTTCCTTGAAATCCCAAGGTTTGCTTCTAGAATAACGTGCTTGAAATATTCATAAGCGTATCCGTACTCTCCTTCACAACATATTTGATCGTACCTTCCTTCTATGGCATGGTATATGTCCGCCTCGGTAGGATATAAGACATCACGTGAACTGTCAAATCAAGTCACCAATTGGCGCTTCATATTTCACTCAGGCTCCACTGTAAACGGTTGTTTTCCTCCTTTGCCCCGCTTCACATCAGCCCAGGTCCTTCAGAAGTCGCCGTAAAAGGCAACAGTGGTCAAAGGGTACCGCGACTGTACCTTCCATCCTAGCGAGAGCAAAAAAGTTGAAGGGGGAAAAAAAAAGGTACTGACTGTACTTGCAATTGGCCCCATGTTTGTTTGGCCACTTGATTGAGTCGCCTTTTTTCGCACCTTGAAACAGGTAAAAAAGCAATCTTCTCCCAAACCTACATCCCAAACCCCTCTCCTCCGTAGTCGGCCATTACTCGCGCGCATTGTCTTTGCCAACACACGACGCGCCCACTCAGCGCCGCGACCGACCCGAAAATCGATATCAACACCAACACCGACACCGGCCGGTCAACCACCTCCGGCTACTTGCTTTTCGCCGTCCATCACGGCTTCGGCGCATTCTCACATAACCTCACCGCGTCCCCGGGACATGGTCCTTATGGACGCCTCGTCCATGATGGCTGCCAGTGGGGCCGCTTCCATGAGCCCTACCAGCCCTGTCAGCTCTCGTCACGGCCATGCTCACGGAAACAGCAATGGCATCAAGCGCAAGAGAAGCAGTGTGGCTGGTATTGATAGTAGCCCTGGCAGTGGCATCGACGATCATGACGCTGAACAAGAGAAGAAGCGCCAGCCGGGCGTCAAAAGAGCCTGCAATGAGTGTCGTCAGCAAAAGGTGAGTCAAATCACTTCGGAAGTGAAGTCACAGTCTATTGTACTAAACAAACTCTTTAAACAGTTACGATGCGATGTGGTGCAAGACCCCTTCCAAAGTTGTTCCCGATGTAACCGTCTCAAGCTCGAATGCAAGATTGAGTCAAACTTCAAGCGTGTTGGCAAGAGGTCTAAGCACGCCGAGATGGAGAAGGAGATTGATCGCCTGCGTCGTAATCTTGCTCGCGCAAGGTCGCAAGGCTTCACACCAGAAGGCGAAGACGACATGGACTCTCCCGTCGCAGCGAGTAATCCGACGTACACCCACACCCATACTCGAAATCCTTCCCTAATGGGCTCCGACGAAGCTGTATCGTCCCTGCTACATCTTAAGCGTGGCGGCAACTATAACATGCCTCGATATTCGCATGAGCTGGAAAACGTTCAATTGACCGAAGATGATGTGAACAACCTATTTAGCCAGTTCTTCCAATTCTATCATCCCATCCTGCCATTCCTCAATCCTCGCCAGGCACCTGACCTCTACTATCAACAACATGCGCTTCTCTTCTGGTCCATTGTCTCAGTTGCCGCTCGACGCTTTAGTCCACAGAACGCTCCTGCACTGCTTAGCAACCTTTCCGGACCTTTGACGCGGCTTCTGTGGACAACAATCGGGGAGGTCCCGAGCAATTACTACGTGGTCAAGGCCATGTGCCTGTTGTGCACCTGGCCACTGCCTACGAGTACGACGTCGTCCGACCCTACGCACATTTTGTGTGGAGTTATGATGAAGACAGCCACTGGGATCGGCCTCCACCGCCCCAACAACATACAAGACTTTTCCAGAGTGTCTGTTGAGTTGAACAAGGAACAGCTCAGCGATCGTGTGACCACATGGGCTGTCTGTAACATTGTTGCGCAGTCTGTTGGAACTGGATACGGACAGCCAGCATCGACTCTCTACGACTGGACTTTGGCATCAAAGCTAGGAGAAGAGAGCGCCTTCCAGCTCTCTCGGGAACTGGAGGCTCGATTGCAGATCGAGAGGTTCTGTGACAAGGTGTCGAAGGAGATGTACAGCAATGCCAGTGACCCTCGCGGAGTCGCAGGTGATGAACATCGAGCAATGCTGATGCGTGTTTATCGTCGTGACTACGCGGAGCTGCATGCTTCCATCTTGTCGCGGGAGCTAGGACCCTTTGTCAACCTACATCTAAGGGCGGCAGCTCTTCACATGCGCTTGGCAGGCTTCTTCGATTCTAGTAAGACGCCGGGTTACATGGATGATCTGATGGGTCTTTGGCGTGCCACTACAAATTTCCTTGACGAGGTACTTCAAGCTGATAAAGATACATCCCCTGGCGATACAGGCGGTCGTCTGCTTTTGCACTGCAGCAATTACATTGGACAGATGATGGTTGCCGCAGGCTTTGCCCTCTTAAAACTCATGAGATCTTTCTTTGCAAAGACAATCGACTTCCAGCGTGGTCGATCGCTTTTCCACCAGACTATTCGAGCCATCCGCACTACCAGTGTTGTACACAACGACCTTCAGTGGCGATTGGCCGAACTTATGGTGCAGATGTGGAACGGCGCTCGGCTCGATAACAACCAACACGTCTTTAACAGCAATGACGACTTACCGATACAGATGGACGACAGCCTGCAGCTCAAGGTCCGATGTCGCCACAGCATGAGTCTGGTATTCGACTCAGTCTGGAGGTGGAGGGAGGACTTCCAGGCCATAGGGCGAGGTACTATAGACGGTATGTTGGCACCCTTTCTCCCTTTGTTCCGGTGACGACCCTGAGTAGAGCATGTCTTGATTTGTCTTTTTGCAAGTATTGCAAACACTGCAGCAAGAATGCTAATACAGACAACAGCCACCAAACAACCGACAAATCCAGATTCGGCTAATGAGTCTTCAGCATCGTCAACACACATGGACAACACCCTCGTAACGCACACGCTCCCGCCCTCAAGCCTCCTCAACGCAAACAGCAATAATAACAGCAACCCTGCCACGAACGGCTCTCTGACTCCCGGAGCGACGGGTGTTCCAGCTGTCTCCTCAGCTCATAGCATGATGGCAGGCGTTAGCTACGGAGACGCAACGAATTTCGACTTTTTCGATCCCCAGCACTGGATGCTGGACGGTCTTCTTGATTTTAACTACTCATTTGTGCCGGCACTGGAGGGCGCCTAGCAGACGTGATCTAGTACGGCAGGACGGATGAGATGTGCACCAAACAAAAGCGTACTCATTTCTAAATTATGTTTCCTGACACGGTGTAAGTTTTGGCCTTGTAAAGGAGCATTACAGCCGCGACAAGAACCTTCCTTGTGGGAGTTTGGCGTCTTTTACCATTCACTGAACCGGGCGAGCCGTCCATTCTTGGCTGATATCAGGTCTGCACAATAGCAAATCTGTGCTCCGTGTTCACACTTGTTTCCTCTTTACATTAGTTTCGTATTCTTGACATGTTGATTGTTGAAGACTGTTCAGCGATGGGTGCCTCACCTCCTTACTCGGTTCTGTCTTCATACTTGTGTTTTCTTATTTTTAATGGGACGGGTGGACTAAAACATGGAGTCTCTTACCAGAGGCAAGTGGAACATGAAGAAAGAAGGCAAAGATACATTTGACGCATGCGACGTGACGGAATGACAAGAGAGTACAATACAATTCATTAATTATGCTTCTTTCCCCTTTCTCCTTATTTTGTGATACATGCTTCTCGTGGCACAGTCTTTGAATTCAGGCTTATCTTGCAGTTTCCCCTTTTGTTTATCCACAAATGCCTAGAGATATGTAGGCAGGCAGGCACCTTTGCATCTCGAGGGATGGATCTGGAGATGAGGCTTGGGGCATCTACTGAAGTGAAAAAGAAAAGGCACAAATGCTCCGAAGCGGAGTGGATGAAATGCTAAAGGAAAAGGTTAAGCGAGCGAAAATCCTCCCCCATGACAATCCGCAATAATACCAAGAGGCAAGGATGCAGGGAAACGGAGAGCGCGGGGGCTTGATCCGTGGGCGGCCGAATCTACATAATGTATAGGTACGTAGCTATGCTAGGTATAGTGACTTTGACATGAGTGTGAATGAGTGACAGGGAGACAGGGAGGGGATTGTTTTCTCATTCTTGGTGGCACGTACCATCCTGCGTCCATTCGTCTATCACTTATGGGACCCTTGATGGGGCGATGGGTACTCTGTAAAAAATTGCGTAGTATTCTTGACACCAAAGCACAGCCTAAGAAGGCATGTTTCATAGAGACTGTATGTAGATCTATCAGCTTTTTTCTTGACCAGAGCTGTAAATCCATCATTCTCATTTCATGGTAACATGGCTCGCTACGCGACCTACCTACGAGGGGGGTGCAATCGCCGAATAAGTATGCAACTCATGGACCCAGAATCCTGGTTGTTGGATTGAAGTCGATTCGCAATCATCAGTCGCATGTATCGCCGTTATTGACCTAGTGTATACTCTGTAGAGCCCAGGGAAATGCACGGTTAATTCCCTGGTTTCTTCGCCAAAATCTCGGTTATTCGGGTGTCAAAAGACCCGTCTAGATATTCCGTTGTTAGCTGCGTGATGCTGATCGTGATTCAATTTGTTGTTACAGTTGCAGGGAACAATAGAAGAATCTGTGCCACAACCGTTTGATATCTTGTATTTCCGAATTCCTGCCGCAATAGGAATGATGTTTCCGTGGCGTCTTTCGTCGGAACCACTGCCTTCTCATTGGTGCTTTCGTACCAGGAATGTAGAGTAGCTGATCTAGGTATTAGTGGCTGGTGTCAATAAGGGCTCGTGTCTATCAACTAAGTAAATAGAAGCTTAATGTAAGTTTTGATGAGCTGATAGAAAAAAGCCCCCATCTACAGCCGGCGGCTATTGTGCTTGAAACAGCCACATTCCTGATCAGTGCAATCCGAAAGAATCCATCGAAACCGCCTTGTTAAACACTTTGCGTTCTTCTTCCATGAGGCCCAGAAAGCCTCAGCAGCGAGATACTCGACACAAGACTTGGAAATCATGCCTTGTGATGTACATGGCTTAGCATATGTCGTTGAATAAGTAAGGCTCGGCCGCCATTTCAGGCCAGGCAATGCCTTTGGCCCGTTTTGCAGACCCAAGGCTACATGGGATGGCATGGGGATCTAGTATCGCGGTTGAAGGCGAACCAGAAGCTTGGATTAAGCGCCACCGAACGACGGTCCATCGTCGACACTCGACAGCAGACTTTCAGTAATAAAGTGTTTGTTTCAAAAACATTGGCTGGCAAGGCATTCTCGTCAGGCTATGCTATGCTTCGATGCAATGCAATGCAGAACAATGTAATCAATTGATCCAGTTCTTGCATCGAAAATGAGAGAATGCACCATGTCATATCAACTCCACATATTCCTCCCAATCTCAAAATCTCCATCCGGTTGCAAGGTTGCTGGACACGGACGTTGTGCCAAGTTGATGGACGCCAGAAACTTATAAAAGAACAGCTAGGGGGTGTTGAAGAACATGACTCATATGGATGCTGGACCACAATGTGACTTTTGATTGCCCTTTAGGGCTAAAGGTCCCTTGACCAAAATCAGCCCCATTTCGGCCTCTCGGTTGCGGTTTTCACTCAGTTGAGGAACCGCAACCAACAGCCACGCCCCCCGGATCCTCCATGGCCACTTATGAAACTGGCCCAAGATCTGCGCCAGGATAAGCCCTACAGCCTGCTTTTTAGCAGAACAACTAATGTAAAGAGTAGAGTAATGTAGCTTACTTTAGCCCAGTCCACTTCACTAAAGAACGCAAAGACTCAAAAAGCCGTTAGACGGCGCTTGTAAGTGCCGGGACTGATTCGCCAACCCGGTCTGACAGGTCCCTCGACTGTAGACGCCTGTCCTGCCCTTTGCATTCTTTGCGTGTGTACAGCCAAATCCGAAAGTGGCGTCCTAGCCCTCCAATTTCCTTTCCAGAACACCGTGCTAGCAGTTGGAAGATGTTGTCCCGTGAATTTTAAAGCACGGCCAAGTTTCCAGGGCCGCTATTCGATTTCACGGTCATCCGATGCCCCATTTCACAACGAAAGGATAGGCCATGTTTCCAGTGATATTGTTCAGGAGGTATCATGAACCGAACTCTGTCCAGTGTACTCGGGATTGTGCCAGATAGAAAGAGAGTTATTGCATGTGGCACACCTACGTAAGCAATACTCTGGCGTCGGAAAATAAACCTTTATATCATCTGGTTGGACTACCTTGTCCTAGGATGCGCGTGCCGTATCTCAAGGATCTCTGTTGGATAGATTTGCTCCTTGAATTTCAGAGACTGGAGAGTAGCGCCGTCACCGCCATTCCATGCAAGATGTACGAAGCCATGATTAGAAGGAGGACTGAGACGTTCCTTGTGTGATGCCGCCTCCCCTATTTCCAATGGCTGACGGGAAAGAGAAATGTGAATAGGCTATCTCGTCAGGTCACAACGAGTCCGTGCCGCAGAGGCAATCACGCATCGGTTAAGTAGATTGCTCAGATGGCTGAACTATACTGTATCTGAGTTGTACGAGAGCTTTCGTACCTGAGTTGCCGGGTTGGCTTAGCTGAACGAGTTCTCAACTGTTGTTCCTTTCGCCAACACTACCTGAGAAAAGGCCCCTTTTGAAGGGCATCAACAAGTTCTTGACATCCTTCCTGTGACTCAAATAGAGAATGGCACAAGATCGACAAGCTATTGGAAGCTATTACAAGCTGGCGACGCGTGGTTGTCCTGATGCGGAGCAGGCCGCTAGCCACACACATTATTGCGCCCCTTCCTACAAGGTGGGTGGACAAATGAGATCCAGCTACTCAATCAACGATAACACTGATTGATGATTGCGGTAGAGACGTTCGATTCTGGTACGGAGCATTGTTTCGATACCAAGTCGAGCAAGCGGGGGCCAAATGCCCAAGAGCTGGATCTACGTTGGAAACAATAGACAGCCACAATGAGCTGCTCCCATGTCAGAGTCGGGAGTCTCTATTGATTCCCAAAAAGGGCGGGAAGTCCATGCTCCTTGCGGGCGTATTGAAGCATATACTGCGGTTGCCATACGATGGATGTTTCCATCTTTACCCTTGTTGAGCAAATCATAAGGGACATGCCCAGCTTGCTATAGTGACACAAGCAGAGCTGAAGGTATCTTTTGCTTGCCAATACATACACCTGCCGTATGTTTGCGCCGCATGTTTGCACTGTCTGTTATGCTCTATATTCGATCATGATCTGGAGAGATAGAAGCATTGGGCCCGTGAGCATGTTACTGCATCAGCGACTGGGGCCAGGTGCAGGATGGGATGCCTATTGCCCCACGAGATTGGATTTGGCAAGGAAAAAAGTTCCTTGAACGATGATCGGCCGATAGATGATGAGATAAACTGCCAAGAAAAGCAGAAGTGAATTTGGGGGCGTTGCCCTGGGCCTGTGCGTGCGTGCTTCAGAGGGCATTGTTGAAGCGAATCTGCCTAGCAACTAATTGAAAACGTCTTTCTGTTAAGTTGACTTGAGCAATAGCCATAGAGACGGCCGATGCCAAGGGACACCCTGGTAGGAGCCATGTCGCAGTAGGGCCCGCTATTGAGGACGGATGTGCAGAGTACCGAGCTCGTCAAGACTGCTGAGCCCTGCCATCACCTGCCTGTTCTGTTTCGAACGTACGAGTAGCAAACATGGCCGACGTGTTACTCAGTCCCGAAAGTCTGGTACCGCTCACTGTGCATGAGCATGCGTGTGATTCGAAATTTAACTGGAAGAAGGAGGAGCGGGTCGGACAGAAATGCAACCCTTGGGGGCCGACATATACGAACTCTTGAGTTGAAATCGGAGACGTCAAAACCGCGGCTAAGCTCACACACAAGGCGGAATAATCGCGGTAAACCTCACATGCTTGTTGGAAGTACCGTGACAAACATGCTTCGGTAGTGTTGAATGCTCAAAGTTGGAGGGGATGATCGTCGACACTGACGCGACAAGAGCGCTTAGAGTGGGCGTGAACGAGTCAGTTCGCCTTGAAAAAGCCACCGAGTCGAGCAATCTCCCGCAAAGCCTTCCATTTCAGGATAAAGCCTTGCCATGTGAAGTGTCCCGGTAGTTGGGTAAATTAGATGGAGAAGTGTGAAACCGGAAACAAAATCAAGAGCATCAACAACACGACGCTAGGGCGGGGGGGATTTGAAGCAGGGTCGTCCTTGATTTCCAGAGGGCTGATAACAGGAAACATCGGTTAAAACATGTCTTTTTTGGTGAAATGTATCGAGTTTTCGGGGTTCAAGGGTCAATAGTAATGGGAAAAGCCACATCGGAGCCCACAGAGCCCAACGGTATGAAACCCATCGAGGAAGGCGAAGTGACTATTTTCATCGCCTGGGAGCATGTGAAGAACAGTTCGTGAACAGAAACTCAGGCAATTTAGCCGGAAAGCATCCACATCCATGCCTAATCCAGTGGATAGATATGGCATGTCAAGGCTGTGTTATCTCTATGACTGGCGACGTTAGATCCGAGGATGGATCTGCAGGAACCCTCGACCAAACCCCAGATCTGGCGGCAGCGACGGAGGTGGCGTTGGGACCAGCCGAAGGCGTGAATTATCAGACGACATATAGTGCCGTAGCGGAAAAAAGATGAGCGAGGAAATGGCGCCCAGGGGCTCGATACGACCAACACCCGGCACTTCTTGTTATTTTGTGCGAGCCATTCTGGGATATCGCGGGTTGGTATAAACCAACTGCGGCTATGGCCCGCAAGATGTGCACATGCTCGCCCTCGACTACCAGAGTCAAAGATCGGTGAGTGGAATTGCCAGAAGGGAAATGTTATCGGCACGACAAAACCCTCAGTGGTCGAGCGAAATGTTGATTTTGATGATGTGAGGTAGGAAATCAGAGTAGCGTGGAGGGGGGGTGTGCAAGGGCGGACACGGCAAGGAAGGTAAGACCCAGCGTGAGTTGGCAGGACGTTCCAACCACTGTCCAATGATAGCCAACAGCATAGTAAACGCGCGCGTACCATCTATACTGTATTAGGCAAGGGGCTTGAGTCCGGAGTCTTCGCCCATTGGCTCAACTGTTCAATGGGGTAAGAGCAAGGTCTGATCCTCATAACCACCAATGATTGAGCTGATCGAGGCAGGTGCGGTCCACCAGGAGAGCAGGATTCCCCCTGCTCGGTCTATTCCACTTACGGAAGACGAGTCACCTTACAGGGTTCAAGTGCGTCCTAGCGCGTCCCGACAGTCTGGTAAGCTAAGCTTTTTAGTGTCAGCTAGCTTGCGGCACAGAGCGCTGAGTGGCCGGATGTGGGGCCGAATCACTGTACTATAATGGGGCACATCCTAACTCCGATACCCCTGTCAACTCTCAAGCGCCGCCAGGCGCATGCCATGTTATGTTATGGGTTGCATATTGCGCAGTGCAAGTGGAGGTGAAACTTGGTATTAGCTACCTACGCAATTACTCAAGTCTATGTGGTCTTTGCTTGCTCTCCAGCTACGCCTTCAGAGGAGTACTAAGACAGACGACCGTGCCCAGCCAGCTTCTGAATGAATTGAGTCGATTCGAGACAGGTCGAGCCCAAGATGCGATGTGGTTAGGCTGCTGGAGTGGGCAGGCATATGTGGTTGCTTTTTTCCCCTTACCTTTTTTTACCTTTTCACTAAAGGGGAGGGGGCCCTTTTTCACTCATTCTTTGGGTTAGATAGATGTCTTTTTGAGTTGAACTAGATTGCACATGAACAGTCAGTACAGTAGAAACGTCTTATCCAAAGGCCACTGCTGGGCTGCTGAACGTCATTTTCCCTGCTACTTCTTGGGGCTCGGGTCGCATCCGCGGACCAGGGGAAGTCGTGACAGCACCTATTAAAACACTTCTGTAGCGAGGACAGCGGCAGACTGCCGTTAATTTAGCACCCCTCAGGGGATGAGAAACGCCCCTCCAAAGAAAAGAGACGACCCGTCAAGGCTAACAGTGTCCAATTTTGCGGCCAAGTTCAAAGTTCAACGGCTTCGCGCTACACGCGGTCCTATCACGCTTCCTAACAGCGCGTGTATCGGGTAGACTAAATGTATGTTGGTGATGGCAGCACAGCTATCCATCATTTGTTTCTGTTATCAACAGCAGGTGTATGTGTCGCCAACCCAGCCGCAGCGGATGGATGCGCTACATACAGTTGCAGATTAATTGATTGACGGAATCTTCAGCATGTCCTGCCCTGCCCTGCCCTGCCCTGTCCTGTCCTGTCTTGCCCTGCCCTGCCTCCGAGAATGCTCCGCTCAGTTCTCTTCCGCACACATGACGAGGCAATCTGCCGATAGATGCCAAGACGAGCAGTGGAGTCAATGGGCTTTACCTAGGCTGTTGCAGGCATGGTTTGTCTAGTCAGTCAGTCGCTCACTCACTCTGTCCTCTGTCATGTCTCTCGTCTTCTTTTTTGGGCCTTTTCATACTCCATCTCCGTTTCCGTCTCGTCTCCGCGTATGTTCCGCTTTCGCTCTTGTTATTACTTTGCCGGATCTGCGCCTGCACATGAGAAGAAGGGAGCGGAGATTAGAGAAAAGAGAAGAGACCAAGAATTGAAAGTACTGCAGGTTCTTTTTGTCCCGTCTGTTGACAGCTTCATACAGAATGTGTCAAGGCTGTTTGGCTGTGCTGTGCTGTGCTGGCCTGGTTTGGTCCGACCTTACTTGACCCAGCCCCAAACTGTTGCTCCCTTCAGATCCCTGCTCCCACTTTAGATCATGGCGTTTTTCTAATTCTCTTCTCTGCCCTTTTCTACCGTCCTCCACTCAGATCCCAGTACGGTACGGCAACCAAACGTCACTGGCGCACCCTTTTCTCTTCAAGCTGCCGATCTTTGAGATCGATGTACGCCAAACGGCCCGCAGAGGATTATCGAGGTCCCGCGTTCCTGCTGACAGCCCTTGCAAATTGATGAGATTGATAGTATGTATACAGAGTAGAACTGTCGTTCTGTCCGTCCGTCATGACCTCAGACACTACGATTTGGCAAAGAATGATGGGGAGACTGACTCATTGCCTATGATAATGTACGTGTGCAGGCAGGCAGGTAATTACTGTAATTCTAGGAATTCCCACATTTCTCCTCGTCTCTGCCCTCATCCAAGACGAAGACACAAAGGGTCCTTGACCATATTCTTGCCCCCACCTTGTTGCGTTTCTCGTCCTATCACTTTCTCTTTCTGTAAACGTCTCTGGTCAAGGTCCAGGTTTAGACTTAGCTCGTCTTCGGGCAGTCCTGGTTTGTTTCTCCCGTTAGCTCAGCCTGATGCGTGTATGGTACTGTGGACGGACAGTGCTGTTAGCTTCAGCTTGTTTCTTAGCCCCCAACTTAGTTTCTTCGTTTTGCCATGTTTATCTTATTGTCCCCCCTCCTCTGCCATAGCCGTGGCTTGCGATATAGACGTTTCTTGCTATGGTGTCTTATACTTGATCTGTCCTTGCGTTGAGTTTATATCTTCCCCCATTGTTTCTCATCCGAGACATGTGAGTGAGTTTGGCTAATAGATCTTCTCGGACGGCTCCGAAGTAAAAGGTGAATGGATTCGCAATTTCCTCAAGGACTTGCTCTTCATTTCCTTGTCGCCACCGTCTGCCAGTAGACTGATAACCAGGCATTTCCATTACATACCCTATCCAGACTGTCGGATCAAGGACTGCTCGAGACCATGTCTGAGGCGGATTTGGGTCCGAAGCATTGTGCAATGTCCCTGTTACACCGCAGGTAGCATCTGACCTGGCTGGGCGCAATAACGATCCGTGGGGGATTCAGAAGAAACAGCCGAAAGAATTCGGTGTTTTCCTTGTCGAGAGATGCGACTCCATCCATTTTACTCAACTTCTCTCACACCCATACAAGGATAGAAGAATGAATGAGTGAGTGAATGAATGAATGAATGAGAGGCTAGCGGACGGATGGATGGATGGATAGACGGATGGGTGAACCCCTACCCCCATGTCCGCACCCACGCCCATGTCCATGCCCACGTCAACGCCACATCCATTTACATTTCTACTCTACTCCCTTCCAGACACCCCCTTCAACCTTCAAACCGCGATAGTCCAGTTCCCCTCCGTCCCAGCGTCATATCCACTGGCATGCACGTACACTGCCATTAGTCTTTCTCTATTTCCAGCCCATCCTCATTCATAACTTTTAGACCCCTCGGCGGTTATCCATATGCACGACAGCTTAGGTATCAAATCCTAGCATGGAAGAGGATAGCGAGCCATCATAGACCCAAGTGAACCCTCCACTTTGTAGGCAACGCCAGGCTGTATCCATACTTGGGACCTGGTGCCTCTCTGCTCAGTGCATGCTCATCAACACACCCCAGCCCTTCCCCATTCGCCCCCTGGCACTTGATCCATGAGGTCCCTAGACTTGTAAAAAGAACGGCTCTCAAGAATGTCCCAGTACTTTGCTGCTGTTGCTGCTACTGTTGACTGCTACATACTGTCCTGATCTTGAAAACTACCTACACTCCAACGATCTGCACTCCACTAGTCTTCATCCCCAAACACCATTTATACAAAAAGGCCGGGCCGTCTGTGACCCCACAAGGCTCTGTCTCCCTCAACTCCTGCCTCCTGCCCTTGACCCTGACCTTGGCCTCGATCTCTGGACACCCAGGTCTTCAAAAAGCGGCCGCGGCCAGAAAAGGCTGAATCTTCTTTTACTCCCATCCTTCATATCTGCCTTGTCAGGTCTTGATGTCTTCTTGGAGTATCTTGGTTGCTGGTCATAAATGCAACAGTCTCGGACTCAATCTTGAACTTGTAGCCACAGCATCAACATCCATCTACAACTACAGTTACAGCTACAGCCTGCAAACACTTCCGATCATACAGCCCCGCCCTCAAACCAACAGACTTGGACTACAATTGTCCGATCCCTCAAGCTGATACCCACATGATCATGGTTGAGCAGCAGTATATTGCCCCAGGTCTACCCCAACCGGCTGGTCTGTCGGTAGCTCCCACCTTACACGACTCAATTCCAACAACCACAGCTTCTACTTACCACGACTTGACATCCTACTCATCTGTACGTTGTATTTCTTCTCGATCCAACAAGACGTGGCTCCCGTTGTGCTTTGTCATTTCTTTCCCTATTATCAATGGCAAAACTCACACTTTCCGCAGATCCCATCTTCCTTTAACGGCATTCCAAACCCTTGCGACCCGAATCTCCTAACTCCCATCTCAGTCGTGGATTCTCCTCCTTTGCACGGATTGTCCAAGATTGGACCTCAGTATCCTCCCCCACCAAGCACGCCCAACCAGCAGCCTTCCCCCCCAGGGAGTTCAGATATGTACCACCAACAGTGGCCAGGACAGTTCGACGTAAACGGCCAGTCACCCTCAGCGAGTTCACCAATGACTTCACAGGCGCCAGGCGCTGGAGAATTCCTCCATGCCAGCTACGTTCATGACGGACGTCGAACACCGGGACCACCCGAACCCTACATGGGAGCTTTCGGCGTGTCGAACGGACCAGAACCGCAGCACATGGATCATCCGTACTATGTCAATATGGCCCCCCCAGTCGACCACCAGGACCACATAATGATGCGGGATGGCCACCAGGTTCAAATGGGCATCCCTCATCGCGAAATACCTGCCACGCCTCTCCTGAGCGAGCCGCACACAATTCAGTATCGTCGTCGCCCCAGCGCTGAAGATTCTGTTTTGCAGAATCATTCTTCAGGCGTCCCACGCTCTCTTACAGCATCCCCCCGTCGAAGACCTACTTTCCAAGCCAGTGGTCGGGTGAAGAAGCGCCATTCGAAACGGGCAGGCGCATCTCGAAACGCCGCTCAGGAAGACCCTGTGAGTGAGCACAAGAATTGCTTTGGCCAAGAGGTTCCACCAGCCCTCAAAGACACATGCCCTGAGGAGGAACGTTGCATATTTGAATCTCGCTGGCGACACCGCAACCAAAAGGGCCAGGATATGTGGGAGAGCATTCAGAGTGACTTCAAGGAGCGCTTCCAGAAGTGTCCCGGTAAGGAGATGCTGCAGATGAAGTTCAAACGAGGTCGGGCTAAATACTATCAATGGTTACCAAGAGATGTAAGTTACTATAACCCAGAAGATGTCAAGCCTGGTACTGACTATTCCTAGGACGAGATACTTCGCGAAGCTTGGTTGGCCGTCGAGAAGAATCGATACCAGATGGTTCTTGACACATTCCTCGAGATGGGAGGTTCTCGGAATATGCGTTTAAATGCTAGCGACATCGAGATCAAAGTCGTCAATGATATGAAACTCGAGGAAGGGCTCTACATGGAGTCTTACGGCAGCGCCAACATTCGTCGGCGACGTAAGCCAGCGTCAGTAAGAAAGCGTACTGACAACGACATGTCGGTCAACGATGAGATGATGAGCATTGGTTCACATACAACACATGAAGACGAAGTTATCAATCAGGTCCATGGCCTTCCGAATATAAAAATGGAGGAACAAGGCCTCGGGGACAACCCAAGCATGATGGAGACACAAATGTGGAATCAGCAAATGAAGATGGAGCCTGGAGCGATGCCGCATAGAAACGACCGCATGCAACCCATGATGAGGTTGAGTCCAATATCACAGCCGATGTATGGGGGCCGCAGAGAAGCATAAAGCCGAAAGCTTATAACGCTTCGACCACTGTATGTCCCATGGCTGAACAACATTATAGACTGCTTCATCTTCCCAACGAAGAGCCCACTTGATATTTTTCTGCCTGTTCTTTTTTATCTTATTTCTGGCTTTTCCCTCGTCATTGTGGACGTTACACATCATACAAGATACCTTTCATATACCCCAAGGAACAGTTTTAGATAGAGCTCTGGAGGAATATTAAATCTTTTGCCCCGACTATGAAGAAACGCTGGTGTTTTGCAATGCTCCCTGCCGGGTTCATGAAAGGTTTTGCCATATCTAGCTTTCCTTTCCTGGCCTGCACAGCTTGACAGTGTGATCCATATCAATTAAATGCCCGATTTATTTCGGGATCCCGACTTTGTTGCTTTGAGACAGCAATGGTAGTGCATGTGGAAGGTTGAATGACCATGGCTGGCAGGAATAGCTTAGACCGTGTGCAATTGCAATGAGAACAAGGAGGGGGGCCACGAAAGACCTGGAAAGATTTCGAAAGGGGGGCGGAGCGCGAGAAAGAGATAACACGCAGCTCGTATTGACAAACTTGTCCTTGTTTGCGGTCCCGACAGTTTGGAAAATTGCGCTTCAAGTAAATTTGATTTTCGCTGCAACTTGCATGCAGCTGGGTCAGGTTGACAAGGATAAGGACTCAAGTCACCAGCAGAGGCCGGGAGGGTGTCCAGACAAGCTTGACGGGGGGGGTTTGTCTTGAGCCTAAACTGGTGGAGTCCAATGGCCCGTCCGTGGAGCATGGACGCCCTAGCCGTCAAGGATTCAGGCTTCTAGTCCCCGATGCAGATCACGCCGTTTGACAGTTCGGCAATGCGAGGCTTGTGAGCGATGTGAGGCCTTTTGCGCCCAGTGAAAGGCTAAAGATTTCCGCGAGCCTAGCGCTGCTGACTACACTGAAACAGGTCGCCTGAAAGATGCCATATGTAGATATCGACTGCTTCATCTCTTGAACGAGAATCGACGAGCTGGGAAGCTGTTTGCGAGACGGACGACAGTTCCTAGACACCCGATGCTGAAGCCTGTGCGTGCGGCCCCTGTCTCCTTCTGTGGAGAAGAACCACGCCGGAACTAAAACATCACACAATAGCGCTGCTAATGAAATGTGCCACTGCAGCACACCAGTGATGAGTGCAAAGGACGCATCACTAGTAGTAGCATTGGTTCTTTATTGGGCGGCTAGACCTGAGCGCGGTAGACTGTTGAAAAGCTCCCTCTTGAAACCAATACAGGACAGGGGTTGGAAATGTTAGCATTACTTCAGGTGAGAAGCAGGACGCATAGCCAAGTCAAG
Source organism: Fusarium transvaalense (assembly GCA_013623685.1). Lineage (NCBI taxonomy): Eukaryota > Fungi > Ascomycota > Sordariomycetes > Hypocreales > Nectriaceae > Fusarium > Fusarium transvaalense. Next base: position 93,765 of record JABFFG010000008.1, read on the forward strand.
TCAATCTTGGTGCAAACCGACATTTGCAAAGCGATCGTTGAAGACTGACGATCCACAAGCTAGAAGAACCTATTGTATAAAAGGAAGTGGTCGGAAGACGTGAGACAAAGAAGCAACTGTTGTAGTCCGAATATGATTATTTTGGAGACACCAGGTGAAGTGTATTCCTCGCAATTTGTCTGGGAATAACCATCAGCCAAAACGCCAGGGTTCAATTACCTAGCGTTCTGAGTTAGAAACTTCCTTGCAGTCCTCGGGTAGTCTGTAGATTGACGATACTCATGGGACACGGAAATAGTGAGTCTGGCCGTGACGGAGGGATTGTATGTTACGACCCGAGTGGCTGCTACCAAGAGGGTCAGGTCCATCTCTCAGAGAACCCATCAAACAGCGGCTGGGCGTTATAACTGGTTCAATTTCTGAAATTGAGGCAAGACGAGCAGCAAGGCTGTCGGACGGATGCAGGCACGTATCTTGCGAGGAACAATGCATTTGCAAGTCCATGTCGCACCCCACTCAGACTGTCTCGTTCTCTCTGTAATTCGCGAAAGCAGCGTCGGCTTCTGGCTGCTAAATCTGGCTTAGGAATAGACCTAGTGGGAGAGATGAAGATCCAGATGACACCCTAGGACCTGCCAATTGTCCCCCAGCACCCATCTGGCTTGTGTTGAATGAACTCATTTGAGCGGAAGGTCATCGATGGATCCCGAGTGGGGACTGATCTGATTATTTCAATCGCGAGACTGAGTGGTAAGGTACCTAGGTATGTCGACATCGACACTGGCCTTGCCAGGGTAGGCACAACCAGTCATCAATTCAATCGCCTCTGGATTGGACGATACCTACAACATGGTTAGTTCTAGATTATTCAAAGTGACGTTTTACTCGGGGGCCCGCTTCCGCCTTACCTAGCGCCAGGGTTGTGACGCACTGGTGCATACGGCTTTCTCATCGTGACTTCCGATCTTGGCACTTCTTCCTTGAGATTCATGCCTCATAAAGATAATCGAGATTTCATCTGCAGTCTTAAAAGGAGGAAAAGTATTAACGTCACAAGGCGGAGTTGGTGGTGATATTATGGTGACGAGAGGTCAAGAAGAAGGAAACCGAAACAATGTACGGATATTTTTGTTTGTCTTCATTGGAAATCGACCAATGATGGGCATGATTATTCTGATGATTGGGTGGAAGGAGCCAACCAAAACTGGCTGGGCAGCTTCACCACTAGTAAGCAGTCTTGCTCGTATCGTACTCACTGTAGTTATCTGCGTAAATAAAAATTATAATGTGTCATAATAATCGCTTCAAGACGAAAGAAATAGTGAAACAAGCTGCTGCAATACAGAGTTCGGTAGAGTACTAGGTAGGCATTCTGGCAATGTATCCTTGCCTCTTATCACCCGGTCCAGAATAAGTCAGGGGCCACACGTGTCAGCCACAGGTGGCGGTATGATGACAAGATACAACTATCACCAAGACTTCGCAACGGCTTTGCCTTTTCAACCTCCGAATCGCGACGCTGAGCGCCCGTCGCGCGCCTTACTTGAGGCGTTTCATCATACATCCGTTCTTGGTTGTAGACTCGGTTTGGCTGTCTTTACGCTCCCCGATGAGCCTGGCAGCCATCGAGCGCCATTTCCCTTTGGCCAGTACTTTTGAGTCTTGGCTTTCATGAGCGAAGAAGCAGGATGTTCTTGGTTCTATTTAGATTGCTGACATGGGCTGTTCTATCATGGACGGCTCAAGCAATGCGGCAAGACCACCTCGGGCGGTTGCGCCAAGAAACCGTTGATATGTTCTATCATGGCTTCAACAACTATATGAAGCATGCGTTCCCCGAGGATGAGGTATGCCAGGTACTGCCGCTGATGATCGCACAATACTGACTGTCTTCCCAATAGCTTCGACCTTTGACATGCCAACCCCTGACACGAGATCGAGAAAATCCCGCCCATATCGGACTGAACGACGCCCTGGGGAACTATTCCCTTACACTCATCGATAGCTTGTCGACACTCGCGATCCTCGCCAGCGGACCCGAAGATGATTCAGGAACAGGCTCGAAAGCATTGAGCGACTTCCAAAATGGCGTAGAGGACTTTGTACGATACTACGGCGACGGACGCCCAGGCGTTACGGGGCAAGGCATACGGGCGATTGGGTTTGACCTTGATAGTAAGGTTCAGGTCTTTGAAACCGTTATTCGTGGCTTAGGGGGTCTTCTCAGTGCACATCTATTTGCTATAGGCGAGCTGCCCATCGCTGGATACGTCGTACAGCCTGCTTGGACAACGGAAAACGACGATCCTCTCGAGCTGGCACCTATCGCATGGCCGAATGGCTTCAAATATGACGGTCAACTTCTAAGACTTGCCCTTGATCTTGGCCAAAGGCTTCTCCCTGCTTTCTACACGGATACAGGTATACCGTACCCGCGAGTCAACCTCAGACACGGCATCCCTTTTTACACCAATTCTCCTTTATTTCGCCGCATGGGCGCGGACAAACCAGAAGCTTCCTCTGGGGAAATCACGGAGACATGCAGTGCCGGAGCTGGAAGTCTCACTCTCGAGTTCACTGTCTTGAGTCGACTGTCAGGGGATGATCGATTCGAGCAAGCAGCTAAACGGGCCTTTTGGGCAGTTTGGGGCAGAAGGAGCGAGATTGGACTCGTTGGCAACGGTTTGGATGCAGAAGGCGGGCAATGGATTGGCCCACATGCCGGAATCGGCGCCGGGATGGACAGCTTCTTCGAATATGCTTTGAAGAGCCACATCCTGCTGTCAGGACACGACATGCCGAACAAAACGTCATCTAGTCGACGGGACAGTACTGGATGGCTCGATCCCAATACCATGCATCCACCGCTTCCCACCGAATTACAGACCTCTGAAGCATTCTTGGACGCATGGCATCAAGCCCATGCCTCAGTCAAGCGATATCTGTACACTGACAGAAGCCATTATCCTTACTACTCTAATATTCATCGGACAACCGGCCAACCCTATACCATGTGGATTGACAGCCTGGGGGCTTTTTATCCTGGTCTTCTGGCCATGGCGGGCGAGGTTGACGAAGCTATAGAAGCCAATCTTGTTTACACCGCTCTCTGGACACGATACTCTGCCTTGCCTGAGCGGTGGTCCGTTCGTGAGAACAATGTTGACCAGGGGCTAGGCTGGTGGCCAGGTCGTCCTGAGTTCATAGAGTCCACATACTATATATACCGTGCCACACAGGATCCATGGTACTTGCATGTTGGCGAAATGGTTTTGAGAGATATTGAACGACGATGCCGTACACCCTGTGGTTGGGCTGGCATCCAAGATGTCAGGACAGGAGAACTATCTGATCGCATGGAGAGCTTCTTCCTTGGTGAAACGACAAAGTATATGTATCTACTGTTCGACCCCGACCACCCTCTCAACAGGGTCGATGCTGCATATGTCTTCTCGACAGAGGGCCATCCTCTTATTATACCCAAGCGGAATCGGACCAAGCCTATATTGCGACGTTCTTTGACAAAGAGCCAAGCATCCAGAAATAATACAGACGATGAGACCTTCACCCACTCGTGTCCTGTTCCTTCAGTAGCAGGACTTGCCGGCTCAGCCACAGCTGCCCGTGCTGACCTTTTCAGCGTCGCATTGTTCGTCGACCTGCACAACACTCCTAACGTCCATGGGCCTCTCGAGGCTGTGGAGGTTTTTGACAAGAAGAGGGGCCTGGTAACAAAATATAAAGCTACAACCAATTACACGATGTTTCCCTGGACCTTGCCTCCAACAATGTTGCCACAAGATGGTACATGCACCGCACCCGCTGAGCGCGTCGTGGCATGGATAGAGTTCCCAACTGGTGACACAGCCAGCTCGCTCGTTTCACGGTTCGGGACTTCTCTCGTGTGGTACAGTCATAACGGGCCAACGGTTCGCAACCTTGACGGCATGCGGCTCCAACTGGAACGACAGCAAGGCAGCGGGTCTGCAGGTCGGCTTTGGAGAATCACGCATGCAGCAGGTAGAGAGCTTGGCAGACATGAAAATGTCTTTTTCCATGCAGAGCACGTAAGGAATTACAAGGACGAAGCTTTTACTTGCATTCGACGAAAAGACATAGTTGAGATCGACCTTCTTCTCGACGCCCCCGAGAAGCTGAATGCCAGTGCACCAGCCCCTGCTCAGAGTGTAAATGCATCGGGTGAAGTCCTTGCCAATCACGCGGCTCTCCCGTCAGAATCCCTTTTCAAATCACTGCTCCGTGCCGTGAGCTCCGTTTTTGAACCGGCATACACCGATCTTCCGGAGTCGGAGGGGGGCGGTCCCGGCCCCACTACTCTCCGTTGGTCAGCCTATACAGCGACCGGTCCGGGTGCCTTCCCGATGCCGCCGATCGTCGACACACCGATGGCCGGTTCGCCAAGCTATAACTCCCGCAAGCCTGCCGCTAACTTTCCTTGGCGAACCGTCTTCCTCGGTGGCCAAGCGTGCGATGCTCCACTGCCTGAGTCGTCATCTCGACAACATCAAATCATAGTTCTCCGTCGCGGTGGCTGTTCATTCAGCGAAAAGCTGGAGCGTATCCCCAACTTCTCGTCATCGCCGCACTCGCTACAACTTGTAATTGTCATTGACGACGATGATGATTCAGAAGAAGGTGCCGAGGATATAGTACGTCCTCTTTTGAGTGTAGCACAGTTGACGCCCAGAGGCATGGAGCGGCTCAACGGCGTGCCGCTTGTCCTCATGCGCGGTGCCAAAGGCGATTATGCACGCTTTGGCGAGGCTAAGGGTGTAGGAATGCGGCGCAAGTACCTGGCAGAGAGTCAGGGTATGTTGATAGAGAACGCCATTGTCTTGTAACAAAACACGTGGAGTATCTGATGCATGTCTCGGAGTTTTACTAGTGGTGTCTCAGCATCACTTTTGCATAAGCAGTGTACAGTACGTTTTGGACATGGCAAAACAGTTGTTAGAAAGAGTCCACTCACATAGGCATTCACAAGCGTTTTCTCGATGCTCAGAATCTATTTGGAGCATATATTACCTAGAAACTACCAGCGAAGTAGTACGAATTCCAGTGATTCTTCATGAATATAGCGACCAGGTCATCCATAGATGCAGATAATACCACCATCGCATCATTATTACTTGAGATCCTTCTTTATATGGCTATATCAAAGTGTTATCCTAAACCCCCATTCTATATGCGTGAACCCGAAATGACTTTTGCTGTTGTTGAGTCGTGAAACAAATATCCACAAAACGCCAACCAGTATAAATCTCACTCAACGATTAAGTGAAATGCTGTAAAACTTGTCCACAACCACCGCCCATGATCCAAGTTCAAAAACAAACAGGGCAAAAAAAGGACTTTGCAGGTCTAACAGAATTTCCACACATGCGCCGTCGCATGGTTCACAAAGAGTTGACTGACGTCGATATATGGCCCAATATCGTTTAATTGTTGAAAGCGGGAAAAGAGGAGCTCGGCATCAACCAACTAAGCGTCCTCAAGGAGAATCTTGGTGGGAGGAGCGCCAAGCTTATCACGGCCGTTAAGTCCAGGGATTTCAAGAATGAACAAGTATCCCATGACCTCGCCCTTAAGCTGCTGGACGAGCTCAGCTGCAGCCTTTGCGGAACCGCCTAGTAAAGCACGTTAGTCTTGGCCGGGTATACACTCCAAGCGATTAGAACTACTTACCAGTGGCAATGATATCGTCCACAATCAGGACCTTCTGGTCCTCGCGGACAGCGTCTTCCTGCATTTGGAAAAGATCCTTGCCGTACTCCTTGATATACTCAGCAGTAACGCAAGGTCCAGGAAGCTTGCCCTGCTTGCGAACGGCAGCGAAGGGAACACCGAGACGGAGCGCGAGTCCAGGACCAAATAGGAAGCCACGGGCGTCGAGGCCAACGATAACATCAGGCTTAGTAGGGAAAGCCTCGGCAATCTGAAGTTCGAGAGCATCGACAAGGGTGGCATGAGCGGTTGGGTCGGCGAAAAGAGGCATAATGTCGACAAAGTTGATTCCTGGGATAGGGAAGTCGGGGAAGCTGCGCAGCGACTTGCGGAGGCTTATCTTTGCACCGGAGAGTTCGGAGGAACCGGCGGCGGCGGAGGAGGGCTGTCGTCCCGAGGCATCTTGAGTGTTGTTTGTCACTGACGATGAGTTGGTAGAGGAGAGGGGATCTTGGGCGCTCATTGTGGAGGGAAGAAGAGAAAAAGAAGGAAGAGAGGGAAGAGGCAGGGTAGAAGAAGGGTGGGAGGGTCGGCAAAAAGAAGTAAGTAAGGGGAGGAAGGAGGAAAGAGACGAGGGATAAGGTACAAAGTCGGGGAAGGAAGGGTGAGCGGAGGGTTGCCAGGCTCAAGGAGTGAATTTTTTTTGGTAGGTAGGTAGATAGTCGGTGGTCGGTGGTCAAGCCGTGTCGGAAGAAGGTCACAATAGTTTTAGTGAATGGAAATGGCAGGCGGGAAGAGAGTACAAAGAAGGTACGTGCTCCGTCTGGGTGAGATACTTGGCTAGTTTGGTACCTGACGGCAGAAAATGATGGGCAGGTACAATCAAGCAGTCCAGCTTAGGTTTGGTTTGGTTAGGAAGGACAAGGAAGTTACCTGTTGTATTCGTACGAGGGGCAGCCGAAAGACGGATGATGAGGCAGGAGGGGTGCAACCTAGGTTGAGTGATAATGCTTACTGCTTGTTTGGGCATCCGGGAGGAGGCAGGCACTCAGGGCTTGGTGGGGGAATGGCACGGCACGGCAGGGCAAGTACGATAGATGGAGGGGAAACCGACAGGGCTTCAAGTGTAGGGGTGCAAGCTGCAAGGTGGGGGAGGGGAAAATTTTCTGTTAACTTTTTTTTTTCTTCCATTGGACTTCACCTACAAAACTCACTCAACGTTAGCAGTCATGGATTCACCAGTCCTGGCCGCTGAGTCGGGGACCAAAGGCCCGTATGGCCCGCTGGTGATCAATGCCCAGCACGCCCGGGCACCACTAGCCCCAGCAGTGCCTAAAGTAACATCGAGGTACTGCGGAGGTATCATGATTCACGAATACCCACCCCATATCCACACACTTGCCATCTCCCGTCTTATGTGTTAATTATTGTGACAATTTGAGAGCAAGCGTCTCACCGAAGAAACAAGGAACAACAAAGCATGGCTAGTGTGAGAATAACAGAACACAGATTCCATTATAAAAACACGAGAAAGCCGGCGGTCAAGCGGACCCGGTGATGTGAGGTGATATCAACGATTCATTGTGTTAGTCTTTGCATGACTCGATGAAGACCAATCACCCAACTCATGTGTAAAAGGCAGACATAACCAAATAGAGAGTGCATTTCATAACAGGCATACCTCTGGCCAGGAACCTTGCGTTGTAACTTTCATGCGTATAGATAGGTTAGTAGGTACCAACAATCTGTTAGTCAATGTTCACAGCCAGCTGTACTATCATGAAACACTTGTATGTCGACACAGCCAGTTGCGTGATAATTCTGATATGTCAAACGCCATCTTTCAACGATAATCAATGCATGCTCCTCGGGTTGCATGCATGATTGTTGTATCGGAGTGGTATCAATGCAATATCAGATGCTAATCGTCAACTTTACCCCCTTGGAGAATTCACTCATTGGATCGGTAGGTTATGCTCTGATGTACCTCTATGAGTAATTACGAATCTGACTCTACCTAGGTACCTAATGCTGGCTAGAAAACGAAACATACCAGGATACAACTCACGACTGTGTTCTCCATACTTGTGACAATCTCAATCAAGAGCCACAGTCTCCTTACCTACCGCGCGTCCTCTTGCTATAAAAGTCTCGGTAGAACGTAAGTCGTAACAGTTCGAGAAATACGGCCAGTCGCCCGGTGCTACTCTGAATATGCCCAGGATGCACGCTCGTACCATAAAAGTACATTGGTATGGATATTTTCTAGATCGCGGGACTAGCCCCAGCCAGCCCAAACGTACTTAACCGCCACACAATGGACCCCGTTGAAAGACGGTTGGCCCGTATTGGTCCTTGTACACGCAACATGACACTGTGCAATCCAGCGTTTCTTTTCCTACCTATTTTAAGAAAGCATCATGAACAAAAATCAGTCAATATTCACAAGAGCCAAAAGACTCCATTCAGCATTCCATTGAGTGCGATGCCTTATCCGGGCTCACCCGGCTGTGTCGATCCGTTGGCTTTTATCGATCCTTAATCCCTGGACAACCCAAGCATTAATATCCAATTAATTGCTTTACCCCAGTATCGGGCCTGCTGCCACTCAATGTATCATCGGCATGGCGCTAGAACTTTTCCCTTCCTACATAAAGCACATACTACTAAGATAGACAAGACTTTGGGGCCGGATAATGCACGGGCAGAGCTAGATAAACCTCGGGAAGGCAGGAAACAGTACTTGTAAATCTTGGGAGATACCTATTAGATATCTACCCAAGTAAGAGTAGGTAGGCAAATAGTTGCTAGTAGAACTCGTATCTAATAACTCAATATCACACTTCTCCATCTGCGTTCTCGGCAAGTGCTTGGCGCCCAATAAACTTATTTATCGATTTAACATTAACTAGTAGCAATCCTCTCTCCACTTCACAGCTGACGTTGATAAGTGATGAATCTACTATTATTAGATATCATTCATCACAACTAGTTACTCAGATAACGGCATTGTCAGTGGTTGGTCAAGGAAACTAACTGTGTTTCCTGAATGAGGGTCGAACCCAAAAAAAAAAGTTGCAAGATCCATTAGTAACAAAGATACCCAAAGAATCATTGTTAGCAGGTGGTTCAGTTAACCTACCATTTTAGGCAACTCCCAAGAAGAAGGAAAGAAGCGGCTAGGTAGATTGACCTTGTCAGGTTCCTTTGCTCTTTCCCCAGCCACTCTCTCTTCTTTCCCTTTAGTTCGCATACTTCCCAATATGCGTGCTCGATTTCCGCTCTAGCAGATGTTCATGGGAAAGAGGCATCCATTGACTCTGAACAGAATACCTTAGTAGGTCTAGTACCTGCCTGCCTGCCTTAGTAGTACCTAGGTACGGATACTATCGGGTGCATCAAAACGTCTTGTGTGATTTGGCAAAGCTACATGTATTAAGCAGTCTTCTCTTACCTACTTCGTCTAGCATCCATTCTAATACATCCACGCTACTTTATTTACCTCGAGAACGGACTGCGGCCATGGTCGGTTTCGACTCTCCACTCTTTGCGCAATTATTGATGTCACTGGTTCATTGCCAAACCGCTTGGGACTTGTTGACTTTCACAGCATGCAGCCCATCAAGCGGCCACCTTTCTATAGTAGGGCATACAAAACGCTTGGCTCATCGCTCATCTTCGGCCAACTAGTAACTGCACAGGCAGTGCAGCTACCTTCCTCGATGTATGTACTGCACCTGTACGGCTCGACTCTTCAGCTGTATTGCTTCTCATTGGCCGCCTAGTCTGTGTATTCAAGTGATCAGTCAACACAACAGCAGTTTGTTGAATTCCCTGGCATGGGCTAATATCTACATGGGGAGAAACGTTGCGGCGAGCATTGCTACGTGCAGCCTTGCATTTAGAACACACTCTCTTATGGTGAGATGTGAGTGCAGAGGAAACAAACTCCCAAAGTCACAGTTTCGATCCCAGACGCCTTATAAAACCCCATTTCGATGAGTCCTCCACAACACAACCCAAACAGCTGACGAGACTAGGCCAGCTTGAAATTGCCGATTTAGCTTGACTTATTTGACCGTACCCCAAGCCAAGGTGGTAGACCACAAACTGTCAGAGTAAAAAGGTGGCGCCTTTTCTCACGACCTACAGTAAGACAATACCGTCTGCTATTCAAGCCGCGTTTGAGTTGGCCATTTTTCACGACCAGTTAAGCCTTTGAGGCACAAAATGGACATGTTATACAACCCAGGTACTTTTGGGTTCACGCATGCGATGCTGCGCACCCGCATGACAGCATGTAGCACGACTAGTTAGGTCCTTGTTTTTGGCCAGCCACCCCTCCAAGCGGACCACTGCCAGATGGTTTACGATGTACATGGCCACTTCAGCTCGCTGCAAGTCACTATTGTAACTCGAAGCAAGGCTCTTTCGACAATGCCAGACCTGCGCAGGCCTCACTAGCCAGCCAGCACATCTGCTGCGATCTCTTCCTTCAGCCCTGATCCCAGCCACCAGGTTACTTTGCTGAATGCCGTGCAGGAAATATCTGTGTTTGCGTCGTGCGTCTGCAATCGTGCCGCTTCTGTATCCTGTCGTGTAGCCGTTTCGGCATGTACGTCTTATCGGTGGTGGGCATCCCGCCAGCCCGCTCTGTAACTATGGCGCCCTATATATGCTGTGCCCCATGTTTCCCCAGCTCTTGATCCAATGTCTTGCATATTTTCCCCTCCAGAAACTCCTGACCGGCTGCTCATTCACTGCCGCGTCATCCAGCTCTGCTTGTGTTGATTGACCGGCTGGCGATAAGCTCAAACTCTTCACCGCCGTTTGTTGCACTCATTCGGCCAAAGGAGGAGACTGGCTGAGTCTTGCATTAGCCGGAGCTGCGTGTTCTTTGCGGACCGCTCGGTGCGAGGGCTTCGATACAGGCGTCTCCATCTTTCTCCAGAGGCAATGTCGCCATTTGTATTGATATATGGGTCTAGTCGTACCAGTATGACTTTCCTGCAGGCACTAGACTAATGGGGTGCATGCAACAGACAATTACTTAAAAATCGACCGATACTACCGAGACCTTTGGATAGCAGTCTTCAATTTCGAGTCAAATCCGATGGAGAATTGGCTGTTGACTCAATGTGTCGTTATCTGCCGGTCAGTGATTGCCCAGTTTCGAGGTCATCACAAGTTGCTGGGAGTTATGTCGGTTTGAGATGTGACAAAGTGATACAATTCGAATACTCGCAAGCAATGGGCTGCTTTAAAAGCCGTCTTTGAAACATCAAGTATACGACTTCAAGTCCTAAAACAACACATCTGAAAAGACCATCCGGCCAACAGCACAACATAACAGCAGTCTTCATAGAATTCAAACATTGCAAGCCAATTCATTATAATTGCAAACGATCATTATTCCAGTAAACAGTTATGTGGTATCTAATGCTAAGTCGAAAATAAAGCAACAAGTCTTCGGAAAACGTTCTAACGGGTATCTGCCTGCATCGCAAGCGCTTCTCCGCGGTCTACGACAAACCAAACCATGCATGCACGCCAATAGGCCGCTCCTCTCCAAAGACAACCAAAGAGTGACAATTGATAAGACAAGGGCAAACAGAAACAATCTCGGAAAAACCACAACCTCTCCGTCTAAGCCTTTTGCGTCGGTTTCGCGGCCACAGTACAGTACGCGTCAGTTGGCGCACCATCTCGACAGATGTACCTCTCGGCAACTTTTCTCGGGCCGTTCCGACCCTCACTCACTTTGTTAGTGGGACATGAACGAGTACCCCCTGATTGATGCCCTTTGAAACCAGAGATCAACGTTCGTTTTTTGCCACTCAATGGAACTGCAGTCGGATGATGGAAAACAGCATGTTTTGCAATACATGCAGCATGACTGCTACGCACGTTGGCATCAGCTCCGGCCAGACAGCCAAGTCGAGTTTCCCTTCGAGACCAACGTCAATCTGGAAGCAGATGCGGATGAGACCCCGCACAGCAAGACTAGCCACCAGCTCGCACGCCCACGTCACGGACGAAGCGTAAAATGTGAGGCCGAAATTATACTCTTCGTCGCCTTCAGTGTCAAAAGCAAAATATGGGTATACGTCTTTGTTGGCACCAAAATGCAACACCAGAATACTTCCAAGGAATGCAATCATGGAAACGTTTTCGGCGAGGAAGCGAATGAAAACGTTGCGAGTCTGGAGCTTCTGATACGATCCGAAACTCTGTGAGTTGAGTCCCAGCAGTGTCAGAGTCTTGTGCACGAAAGAGGTCATCATTATAGGCGTGATAACAACAAGGCCCGTTGATGACATGATCTGGAGGGTGATGAACTGTTTTGGTGAACGCAGTCGAGCGTATAATGCGCGGACGTACATCTGGTAGGTCAACATAAAGTATCTTGAGAGGTTTGTTAGTACAAACACCGATAGGTCTGAGAACTAGAGCTTACAGTTTGAAGATCCAACTCAAAGGATAGCTTCCGACGCGTTCGCCCTCTCTAATGCCAAGAACCCAGCCACTCAAGGCGTCTAAGAGATGCACTGTGGCAACCCAACCATAAACATATACCACTGTTTCCAAGTTGTTGTGTGGTAAGGTCCGGAGATAGATCTCAGCATATGCCTCTCCAATCACATAAGCCATGAGACCAATGAAGAGAGCAACGCAGAACCACAAGAAGCGAACAAAGCTGGCCGGTAGCCACCGTCTGCGCATCCTAACGCCTTGGGATCGCAACTCGGGCTCAACTTGAGTTACATCTGCTTCAAACAAATCTGCAGTAACATTTCGACGTCGGCGGTCCCTACCGCCGTTGAACGTGTCCGGCTCTCCGGTCCACCACGACGTGGTGAAGATTCGTTGAGTTTCTGACAGGGAATGACGGAGACCGATATGTCGTTCATTGGTGGTGAGAATAATGAACGCGATGGTGACAGGCAAAGCCATGATAATAAAGGTCCAGGAGATCCAGGCTGTGTTGTGAAGAAGGATATCGCGCAGGTCTTCATTGTAATAAATTGGGATGGGCAAAGCGATGGATAAGATGGCGATAAGTGAAACTGTAAGCGGGAAGCCAAGGGATTGCGGCCACCAGTTGAGGCTGTAGAGGTTGAACACTTTTGTGATCCATATGAGAGCTGTGAGGTTGTAAAAGCTGTAATAGACGAAGAGAAAGAACCAAAAGTTGACTTGGACTCGTGCAGCTCCATGACCGGGTACCTTACGTCCATCAGGGAGACTGTCCTCGTCTCCATCGTCAAAGTCCTCATCGGGGATTTTGTACTGGGGAAATGGAATAGCGCACCATGCAACAGCCTAACATCGCATCAGTCTGGTATTTTTCCATGATCGTAGCGCAACAACGTACCAACAAGGCTGGCATTAACACCAGAAATGCATACCGACTCCACCACTTATCAACAACCCTCTTCACCGCCGACTGTCTCGGATGAACCCAGATATCCAACACCCACCGTTGCCATGCTCGTTGCCAAATAGAGCGATCGTCTTCTAATTCATATTCGCTATCGTCCGTGTCCCCGTCGGCATGTGCATCAAAGGCACCGTATCCAAGAATATGCACGCTGCCTCGATTATCCGAGGCAGTTGATAAGAGACCAAGCTGACTGCGCCGACGAGCCACGACACCCGGGCGAGGAGGAACAGCACGGAAACGGCCTAGAAGAGGGGCCGAGTCGTTGGGACGGACATGCGACTCGGTACCCTGCGTGAACTGAAAAAAGCTGGGCATGGGATGGAGGAAAGGAGTCGGTGTGATCGAGTCGTGGTGTCGGGCTACATTGAGAGGTTGAGAGGTTATATATTATCGCGTTGACGTATAAAAGCTCACGGTTGTATTTAGCGAGCACTGAGAATTCGTGATTTTGATATTTCAAGAACTAGAAGAGAGAGAGAAAACCTCTGCTTTGAAATGTCGGTATCGTCAACGGGAGAGTCAATGTTTTGTCCAAGTGTCAGGCTAGGTAAGTAAGTGCTGCTCCGTAAGAGTCTCGCCTGACAATCCAAACAGGGGTCCAATTCCTGGCATGACGCGCGCTACCCACGTTGAGTGGGCTCCAGGTGCAGGGTTCCTCTATATATGCAAATCAATGCCCACTAACTGCACAATTGAGGAGAATTTCGATCTTATCAGATCAATGTTCCTCATGCATGCAGAAGAACGTTTAGCCCGTCTCTATGATTCCAGCGGTTCTGCCATGTGTCATGAAAATACAGCACTACCGAGCAACGGTCTGTGATAGAACCTCAGTACATACACCATCTCAACCTATTTCGCCAAAGGGGGTATTGTTAAAAGCGTCTAGAATGTTTCCACATAGCAACTAGAAATAAGTAGTTGAGTCCTAGATCATATGAGACGAATAATAATATTACATTTTCGGGTATTATTACAAAATATAAATACTTAGGCGCATAAGTTGACCGTTATCCTAACCTTGCTCTGAGGTTGTGCTCAGGCTCTCTACTAACGATCCCTCATCTTGCTCATCCACAAGTACACCCCCAGTAATATCATCCGAAAAAGCCACCGTCTTGGCTGAAGCATGCTTCGCAGAAGGCTCTACTAAATCACCACTCCAGGGCTTGCATTCTTTGACATGCTCACCGCATCGTAGACAGGTCCAGCCCTCGCCTTCTTCCCTCTCTAAGCGAGTAGCCAAGCACACAAAACAGTATACACACCCACAAGGAATTGTTTCATATGGGTTGGTTATGTCTGTTTGTGCCGAGCCGATAACACCGCCGGATGCTGCTGCTGCCATGACCTCGTTCTCTGAAGTCGCATTGTTTTGGTCCTGGTAACAAATCGCACATGTCCTCTCGGGCAGGAATGCATACTCGCCATTCGCCTTGCCTTCTTCCTGGGGCCCAGTCCTGATAATGTCTTTTGTCTTTCGCCAGGTTCTGGTGAGCCAACGTCGCCATCGCTGAATGCCTATCAGGGGCAGTACAAAAAGCAAAAACTCGGTGAAAGCATGCCAAACAAGCTGACGGTTAAGATACTCAAATGAGACCTCCCGGCTTACTTGGCTTGTGGGTGGCGCAAGTCTCATTCTCAGGATTCTATCGAGAAGCGTTCGATATCGTCCGTGCAGTAGGAAGACAAGAAATGAGACACAGGCAGCTGCTGAGTGGACAGTTGACAAGGCAGATGTCAACTTCGAGAGTCGCTTCAGCCGGGGGCTCGGCTCGTCGTAGCCATCATCGTGTTCCAGAAGCCAATCCTCCCACCTCGTCCAAGCATAATTTCCAAACACTGTGATCAAGCCGTAGAGTGATTTTTGTACTTTTGAAGGTGCTTTCAGGATAAGTCCTTCGTTCCTGGCGTCGGTGTATTTGAGATTTTGTAGAGCCGCACCGTATGTCGCATCGTGATCCCAGACAGTGAGCTTGAAGAGGACAGCTCTTAGTGCCAACATAATTTCAGCCGACCAGTCATCATGCAGGTGCCCTCCGCCAAAATACTTTAGACCTTCAGAAACCTGGTCTTTGAGGATGTCCAACAACTCTACATCGAGCAACTCGGCGTCGACTTGTCCTACCCGAAATGCGGGGCGCGTGCCCTCCCTTGTAGACACAGCATCCCAAGCAGATCCGATGCGATTCAGGGGGTATGGTAAGCGCTCGAGGTTGGCTCTGGGTCGAGACGCTTGCCGCTGAGCAGCGATGCGAGCAGCGGCTTCGGCTTCGCGAGTTTGGCGACGCGCGGCGACGCGGCGCTGTGCTTGTGCGAAGCTTGTGTCGGTCATTTGACTTTATGCATAAGAAGAACCGTTAAGGATAAGTTTACTGAGTGTATCGGTCGGTCGGTTGGTTGTTGGACGGTTGGTGTGAAGTTCGTTGTATGTTAAAGCAAAAAGGAAGCGCGCCGTACCTCGGCGCATCGTATCGTATCTGGGGTTGGGCGGACCCATGACGACAAGGTCGGGGTCTCGTCCGGGGGTCGTCTAACAGAAGCCGAGGTGTCACAGTGCCGGTAACTTTACCGTGCTATGTCCTCTTTTACCTAGGTACAGCGTAATATTCCAGGGACTTGTTTATTAACTTAACTTGTCTTACTTGCCTTGCTCGCTTCATGTGAGTCGACCCTTATTTGTCTTAGCTTGTGCTTGGATCACCTTCCTGCCCCCAAACTCCCTTCTGTGCAGCCAGCTCATCGTTTCCTCCTCTCCTTCCTTTGGGGTGACTTCCCCAGACCCGCTTCAGCCTCCGCCAATGAGCATTTGAGTGTTTGAGACTGGAGACTGGAGTCTGGATAGTGGCAGGAGCCACTGTTCTACGACTACCAGTGTCAGTCTAACAGAAGAGCTCAGGGATTGGATGGCAAGTGCGGCTCAACCGCTATTCAAAAACGCCTTTTGAGGGCTTCTATTGTTTCTGGAACTATCTTCCAGGCTAGTGATGAACTAACGAGAAATCATTTCTGAAAGCGTCACGAATCGTCAACAAACCAACAACCAGGCTCTGGGGAAGCGACTCGTCAGACTACAGCACCATTATCCCTTGACAAAATCGTATCATACAGGACAGTCATTACGTATCCTTAAAGCGAACAGGGGCGCTCAGCCATCTCCGATGGCTTGCATACAGCCAATATATGTCCCGAAACCCGAAACCCTGGGAGCCGGAAGGATGACAACCAACCGACGGGGTGCTATACCTTATATGCCGTGCTGATGGTTCTCTCATTCTCGCTCACTCAAAAAAAGCAACAAAGCATTGAAGTGTCTTGCGTTTGTTCCCTCCCATCTCTTTGCAGCGCCCTTGCACATCAGAGCCGTTTACTCCTATATAGATACATATACTGCACGACCGGCACGCAGGCACGTTCTTCTCAGTGGAGACATCTGCAAACAATCACAATTCGAGATGATACCTATTGAGAACGGATGGCTGTTCTTAGTAACTCTATACTAAGGTACCCACTGTTGCTTAAACTAGGCGGGAGCTTTTGCAAGGCCCGCTCCGAGTGGGTGCTACTACTGGGCTGCTGGGACTACCTCACGCAACACCTCTAGGAGCAAGATCAAACAACAGATATAATCAAACAGTTGTCTCGGAAAATGCCCCTTGTACTTAACATACTTACTGGGTTCTTGATCCAGAGATAACAATGTTTCATTGAACCAGTGGTGGATAATTCATGCCTGTGAACATTCTTGGCTCACACAGACAACAAGGAGATGCAAGACGGACCAACAATTTAATACCACTCCCCAAGGGCCATCTGTACCTGTATGGGGGCCATGACTAGTCATAATGACAAGCCAGCATGGAGATATCGCCGGTCGTTTCCGTTAGATCTCGCAATGCTTATTCCTTGGCCGGATGGCCAGATCCACGCCACATACCGACCAGCCAACACCACTGGGCGACAAGTTGACATTGCAGCATTGTTTGAGATTCTCATCTACCTCAGGTTTTATTCTTCCAATCACGATGGGACGAGGCATTTGCTTTTGTTTGGTCCTGACGATCAGCTCCTATGTACCATCCTCATATTGTTGACCAATGCCATTTATTTTGGACTTCTGTTGATACACGCTGTGCTCCCATTTTCGTATATCTTGAGCTTACTCCTCCGTATCCATATGCATAGCTTCTATGGAACTGGTGCTTGACACAGACCCGTGCCAGTTGTTGGTTCCGGGCAAACAACCCCAAATCGGTACCACGAGACACCCCTATCGATCCCAACCCGCAGGATAGATCCTCCTGTAGGTAACTGCCAACAAATCAAGGCACTTGAGAATTCCAAAGCCCATCATCGCCGTTCACACAGGAAACTCGTTCTGTCCGTCTGCCAGACAATGCCGGATTCACCACAAGGCGACATTTCAGCCCAGTCTGAAGTCAACTCGGGCCAGAAACGAAATCGACCGGAGCGTTCAAATGCGAAAGTTCGTGCTTCTATTGCTTGCGTCCCCTGCCGCAGCAAGCATGCTAGGTGTGACGGATTTATACCCTCTTGTACACGCTGCAAGGAGGAGGGGGAACGGTGTCACTATGTCAGTTCACGGCGAGGAATTCGCGATCCGAAGAAACGCAACATGATCAAGGATGATGGCTCGATAACCGATCAAGATAACATGACAGAAAGCACACCTTCGCCCAGCCCTTCAAATTTCAACAACCCCTTTCTAAGTCAAAAACATATACTCGATCTGTATTATGCCAACTTTCATGTCGCACATTCCTGGACGCTGCCGAGGCCCATTTTGGAACAGCATTTGAAAGCAAACCCGAATGGTATGCGGTTTCTTGAAGCGACCATTGCTTACATTGCATCTCGGTACTCCACGATAGACAGCGGGCCGTTCTGGGAGCGAGCTTTCGAGATGTCCCACGAACCTCCTCCTCCTCCTAATCTTTGGACAGTCCAAGCATTACTGTCCCTGTCCATCGCTTCGTTTGGTGAGCGAGACGACCTCTATCGCTATCTATTCATCAAGGCCTGCAACCTCGCACTTCATCTCGGGCTTCAACGCAAGGAGTATGCCGATGAACAAGGGGGATTTTACGTTGCTGAGTCACGCCGTAGGACGTATTGGGGGCTGTACGTCCACGAGATGTTGCTGGGCATTAGGGATATTGCGACTCATTCACCACTCTACCCCATCGAGTCGACTGAGAGCACAGAAATTCCATGCAAGGAATGGGAGTATGCTGCTGGCGTGAGTAAATCTGCTTCTTCTGATAATATAATGCTGATCCACCAATAGACTACCTCTACTACAGTGTCTTTTGCAGAGTATGGTCACTTGGGCGCGTCTTGCGATCAATCTTCCTGGGCCAGTCTTATCTATCTGGTGCGCATACACGACTGCTGTGTGGTTCAATTTCTCCACGAACATGAAACAAGCTCTGATGCATTAGAATATGCAAACGAGCTTATTGGTTTGTGGCGGAACACACTCAAGGGTCCGAAAATGGAGCGTGTGGACGTGAACGGGACGGTGGATATGATACTTTATTCTGCTGTAAGCTCTTAATCTATTCAATGGTTGACTCGGCTACTTACAACATTCCTTGCAGTTAATAATCTCGTATGGGTAAGTCGACCTTGGGATCCCTACTAATATTCAGTCTTGGCTGACTTATCTGTAAAGTCTCCAAATTCGGATGCAGCTTCACTTTTATGGACTTGAAGAAGTCGTCAACGGTGGGCACTTGAATCTCTATACGGCTCGCCTGCGTAACAGTGTGGCTGTGGAATTTGATCCCTCACTGCCGCCCATTCTTCAAGCACCCTTACGCCTAATATCGCTTTTCAATCATTTCCTACCAGAGAAATTCTCTCCATCATGTATTCCATATCTGCATCTGGCTGCGGGGCTTCTTATTACACAGTCGAATCACGAATCCAAGGTTCGCTTCTTCTCAAGTAACCTTGGGAGATCTGGCGAGTGTTGGTCCAAGTCAAAGATTATCTCAAAGAGGATCTCAGATTACCTAGATCATACACCAGTGGGTGCAGGGTATGGCACTTCGCATATAGCGCATTCGCAAGCCATGACGACAAGCACTGGTGCAATTGCAACCACGGTGCTGCGTGCAGACGATCCCCATTGGATTATAGCAGACGGGGTGGGACATATAAGCTCATGGTCGGGACTTGCTCAGCAGTCAGTGATGGCTTGGTCAGAAATATCGTCCCAGAGCATCAATGGCAGTCCAATGACATATGTTGTGCCCGCTAATTCAGCAGAGTCTTTTCAAAATGTCGGTGTTGAAGCAGACAGCTCCGGTAAAGCATCTCCATATGTGAAGGCTGAGGGATGGTTAGAGTGAGAATAGGAAACTTTTTGACTGACGATGGTAGCGGGGCTTGGTGCTTAAGTTTGTATTGTTAATTTAGAAATTCTTGTATTACCTATACCGCAGTTCGATGGTGTAGTCAAAACAATTGCTCTTGTGTATATGTTTAATCAAGTGTAAGTGACTAGATCATTTTCTCATGTTATGGGATTCACTCAATGGTTAACTACTGTTATCCGACATACTTAGGGATTTATACTGATTTGAACGAAAAGAGTCCAAACTTAATGACTCATTTCACAGTGTACTATCTATAGTCGGAACTTATCTTGCGTTGATGCCCAAGAGTTAGTCCCTGATTGGATTAATTGACGTCTATTTAAGATCGTGACCGTTAATACCCTAGACTAATAATAAGAGACCGACCACGAGGTCTTTGGTCGGATTGTCTGCATCGACTGCCCCACTATTGGCCGACGCTAATTAAGGCAGTTTGAGCAAGGGTCCCGTCTTTACAGTACTTGCCTAGACCTGTCCCCACCAAGACTCGCTCAGTAGGTACCCAGTGACCTCACTCTTTACCTCTCACCTTTAGGTGTGTGCCTTTGCCTTTGCCTCCTGCCTACCTCCCTCTTACATCATTCATCAAACAACAACACTAACATCAATATAACGCCCCTTCACGAACAACGCACGCTCTTATTTTGTTGGCGTGAAAGAATTCTTTTGTAAACAAATGACTCATTGCTTTTAGATCCTTGGCTTGGCTTTAACGACACCAGCCAGTGATTCACGCTTCAAACCCTGGCGCATATAGTCAGTCACCAGCTGCAATTAAAATACGGCATTTTCACCAAACATTCCAAGAAATTTGATGCGATCAGACATTGCACCTGAATAATATCTGAACCGAGGCGACGTTAAAGTGACGCACGCTCGTGTACGACTCGACTGTACTCGAGGGTTGGTGGTGGACAACAATGGTATCTTCGCGCCAGCGTGAGCTTCGACCAGAAGACTCGTGGCGCTTTGTCGAAGGCGAGAACGACAGTTTCGATACGAGTATTCTTCCATCGCTTGGAGAATCATCACCACCCACATCTTCTGGAAACTTTCCTTCTCAGCCCTTCTCCCAAGGCAACATCAGCTTCGCATCGCAGGATAGCATTCGCGACTTTGGCGCGGACGCGGACGACGAACAAGTCATTCTCCGGGAACCGTTCCGACCCAGCCTTTCCCGCGCCAGCGTTAGCGCAAACGGAGAACGAGTCTTTAGAACGCCTGATCCGGAGTTCCATATGCCCCGTTTGGATGCTTCAGGTGAGGGAAGTAGCAGGAGTGAGCGCACGATAAGGGGGCTAGGAATCGGATATGGCGGCGACGAAGGTGTAAGAAGGAGGGGATACCAGTCGGCATCGGCTTCTTCACAGCAGCAGAGAATGGCGCGCGCGAGGTACGATGCTGAAGATGAGTATTACCGCCGGCAACATCGTGCTGAAGCGCCTACGACGGTTGGCAGACAACTCGCACAAAATATTCCGGCGGCAATTCTCAATACACTCGGCTGGTTCCTCAGCGTCGTCGGGCTGGCGTTTCGCTATGCACAGAAACCCTTCGCAATTCTCCTGTCGATCTATCTCTGCTTTGGTGGTCTCATCATTGCACAGAACATGGCAACTCGCTCCATCGCCGCATCTCTCTCGCCTATTTGCCGTATTCCAGGCGCATCTATCCTCAATCTTCCGTTTTGCCCATCTCCAGACGCCATTGTGCCACCCGGTGGCGATGTTGAGTTCGATGACCTGATGAGCGTGCAATCCAAGTTCGAGCAAGTCCTCGAGAAGAGCTCAGATGGGGTTTCCTTGCCCTTTGAGATGAAACGCTCGGAAACGGCTATCCGCGATCTTCGCAGCCTTGTACGACATAGTGATCTGCAGGCTCGCGATGAACTTCTCTTTGAGTTCGATGGCTACGTGGACACAGCGCGGCAAACAGCTGCCGATTTGCAAAAGTTCAACACCCATGTCGGTTCAGCAGTCGACGCCGTCATAAGTATTAATCGCTGGACGTCTCGCTATCTTGATACTCTGGCTCCTGAAGCAGAAGACGCGCACTCTTTATCATCGCCCTCTCCGATCCTCGGCTGGGCATCGTGGCTCTTCCACCCTTTCCAGCCAACCACCGACCACATCTTCAACGAGCGCGTTCTTCTTGACAAGTATATCGAGCACACAGCTCTGGTTTCGGACCGCATTTCAACCCTCATACTCGAGGCGCAAGCCGTCCTACGTTTGCTCACCAAAGCTGAAGATCACCTAATGCTTATCTACGACATCAGCTCGCGTTCTTCCGCTGATACAGCATCTCGCCGCGAGAACGTCCTCTGGAACATCTGGACACTTGTCGGGGCAAACTCAAACCAACTCAACAGCCTTTCACGCCAGCTTGCTCTCTTACGTCAGGTTGACGCACAGCGCTCTTCAGCAGTCGCGCAGGTCAACGCGCTCATTCTTGAGTTGGAGAGTATCCAGGCTGGTCTTGGAGACCTTCGCGACCGAGTGGCCGAGCCCGAAGTGCTGCGCAATGGCATTGGTGGGGGGCCTCCGATTCCTCTCAGTGTTCATATCGAAACCATCGACCGGGGAGTTGAGCGCCTCGAGGACGCGAGGAGCAGGATCCGCGCTGCCGAAAACGATCGTGTACGGGACGCACTGGCTAGAGGAGGAGTGCGCAATGAGCCGTTACTCGAGGGGCAAGGGAAGTGACGCTGAAAGGGCTGAGCAATATCCACGTCCCAAGTCTGGAGGCTGTCATTTTGTGTTGGGCGTTCTAGGCGTACTTAGTTAGAATGGTGAATATTGAGAAACAGGCTGAACATAACATAACGTTCAGCTAAAAAGGGGTACAATAATAGTTGGCTACTGAAAGAGCATTTGTTTTGATGCAATAGCATTCATTCTCTTTTTCTCAGTTCTTTTCTTCTTGTCATTGTATATTCTTTGTACGGGTATGCAGTTCTTTATCGACAATGCTTCGATTTCTCATAGGCCCTCTAACCACCGTCTCGATGATCTTACTTCATCTAGATAGATTACAAACCATTTCTCGTAGTAATGGTCATATTCGACGGGTGACCACCGCGCGCACGCCGTTCTACGGCGAACTGTGACCCCGATTGCATATATAAATCTCATAAACCGAGCCAACGCCTCATTAATGCCCACCCAATGCACCAGTGAATCAGTATAGTCGTGAAAAACAATTGCCATCCATGGTATCAGCCCATATCCCTAAAACCTTGTTCATGACACAAAAACGCCAAAAAGCCATGCCTGTCCAGTATATGCAACACGAGGTGTCACTAACTTTGAAACCACTCCAAGCAGGATTAAAAATAGCCAGGAAAAACTTTGGAGAGCGCTCGCAGCCCTGCATATCATGTTAGTTGGTGAAGGCGTCAGATTGTTCGAATTTGACTTACACACTGCCCTTTGAGAATCCGGATCGTCAAAGGGTGCGTTTTTGGCTGCAATTTCGCGCATACGCTGTCGAGCAAACGAAGAAGGGCTACCACGTCGTGGCGTTGGCTCTGTACTCAGTTCGGAATTCTCTGGCTGTGTTGGAAGCATATTCAAACGCTTGGGCTTGGGTCTTCTCGTTTTCGGAGTCGTGGCTGGAGCAGGTGGACGTATGCTCGATTCTTGCTGAGGTTGTACGGCAGGGTTGATGGGTATTGATTGCCTCTCCGCTCCTTGCGCTTCCGTTGTAGCAGGTTCGGCAGGTCGTCGTATAAACGTAGGAAGTTTCAAGGAAACCAAAGGCGCGGATGGAGGCCTCGAAGGCGATGTCGAGGTTCGGAATAGTCGTTTACCCCAATCCTTCATCTTGGTGTTATCACCTTCCTCGGAAAGATCTTCGAGATCCACTCTTTGACGTAATTTGCTAAGGGCGCGCTCACGACGAACCATGCCGTTCGTGATTCTGGGGCTATAGCCTCTCGGTAACATAGAATGCTTGCACATCGGACAGAGGGAACTGTTTTTCGACAAGAACTCGTCAATACATTCCGGATGGAATATGTGTCCGCATGGAAGCTCTCGAATGATGGTGACTCGATGTTCGAAATTGGTGAGGCATATATGACAACTGGGTTGGAAGTTGGTGGCAGCATTGTCACCAGTTGCTCCAATACCGGACCGCTTGCTTCGGACACTAACACCGGATCGAACGCTTTGTTGATCGAACCCTCGATTACTGCGGTGGCGGCGTGTAGATGAAGGCGTCGGAGGCGGTGCCATCGATTCGGGATCCGCGTTATATGTGAATAGTGGAAAACTATTGATATGGGTGGTAGGTATTGTGAGGCGTTTTATACCCATGGCTTCAAGGTCGACTTCGCCGGATTCGACCCTTTTCCGGAGTGATATGCGGCGGCGCCTCTGCACCAGGTGCATGGTTATCGATACGAAAGCGAATATGGCTAGCAGAGCACCAATAACTATAAGAAAGAAGGCCCAGAGCGGAGGGATATCGGATTCGTCCTCAACGGATAGTTCGGTCCAGATACGGACGTAATCTCTCGGGTTTGGGCCGTAATTCGTACTTATGTTCTCGCCGTAAGGAATGTTGTCCACACTGCCAGAATAATAGCTTAGTTGGTTCATCATGTTCTTGCCTTCTTGACCAGAAATGGCATATATAGGATACTTGTTGGAGGTCATCCAAGCTCCGCCATCCTCCAAGTTCCAAACAGGCGAGTCGGCATCTTGAGGCTGGTTCGAAGAATTGTTAGGTTTGTAGAAGATGAAAGCGCGAATGGGGTCGAGTCGCGCAGAAGCGAGGTAAGCCAAGGTACAGTCGATACTAAACCAGGGGGCGAGAGCAATGAGGTTGTAGTTTTGAGGTGGGAGGTTGCTTCGACGAGTGACATTTCGAGGGATAAATTGATATTGCAGTTGGTCGCACTCGCGGTCGTTGTCGAGATCGGGAACGTACAGGAGGCCATTGATGACGCCGTTAGTTGCATCGTAATTGTTGGTGGTAAGGGTCGTGATGTTAGTGGAGATGCGCTCCTTATATGCTATGTCGGACTATTTTCATTTAGTAAGTCGAGGCCATGAACACTAAAAAATACCTCGACGCAATTGGAGTCGCAAAGGTCTGGGGCGAACGCACCGAGAGAGCCGTAAGGTTCCGGATGATTGTAGACGGAACCGTACTTGCGCCGCTCCATACTGGGTTGCTAAACAGGAGGCTAGCAAGCCTGGTCAGCGATATTCATGATTGTAATAAAAGTGCATAGCGGTGCCGTCTGATGGAAAGTTTGTGCCAGGCGATGTCGTTGTTTGCTGAGGTGATACGAGTGGGGGTCGGAGGCGGCGTAGTCGTGCGTGTCACGCCAGCAAAGGTGGTGAGGACAATAGCCACGAGAATGAACAACGACATGACGAATGGACGGGATAGACAATAAAGTGGAAGACGTACACGACATTTCGTATCTCGGTGAGCGCTAGACGATTTGATGTCAGTTCGTGAAATGCCAAGACTGGGGTATGATGCGAGGCTCTTGGCCTCGAACCCGCAGGAGCGGATGAGGAGCAGGAACAGGAACAGGAACCAAAAAAAGAGACAGATGCCCTACGGGGATAGAAAGGTACTGAGTGAACGGATGGCTGTGACGCAAGGGGAGCTGAGAAGGAAAGAGACGAGTGAAGTCAGGTTGAACAAATGGAATAATAAACTTACACATGCTTCTACAACATATTCAGTCATGGAATCGTAGGCATGATATGGCGTGCACCAGAGGCGCAAAAAAAGTCAAGTGACAGCCAGGGTGAGTGAGAAGAGGGCGAACGCGATCCTGTGGATGTGAGGTTGGGAAGATGAGAATCGGTCTGACAACGGATTGAAAGTCGGGTCGAATTTGAAACGGAAACTGAAGTTGAATGAAAATAATAAGAATGAGCGGAAGAGCAGGAGCGAACGAGTTGGCGTTTCTGGGGGAGAAAGAGCAAGAGAGAATCAAGCGAGAGTAAGGTGGACTTGGAAACCTGGACGGAGTGTGGAAATGGCCCGGATGCTAAATTGTGGCTGCCGTTTCCGCTGAGAAGAAAGCAAGAAGTGCAATGCAGTGCAGTGCAGGAAGGAGGAGGGAGCAGCAGCAGCAGTAACAGTAACAGTAGCGGGTGTGAATGGGACGGTCGGTCGGTTGGTGGAGAACCTATGGAGAATGGAGAATGCAGGAGACGACGACGCAACACGAAAGGGAGAAAGCGCGGGTGAGCGTTTTTGGGGGGAGGGTACCTAGGAGAGGGTGACGATGGAACCGACTTGAACTTGACCGGGCTGATTACCGATTTCCCAGGGGGGGGTATTAGAAAAACTTGACTCTCCTACTTGCGACTACAGAAAATAGATGAAGTAAAGTATTCGCCTAAAAACAACAACAGGCTGACCAGATTATTTCGGCTCTTTTTCCTCTGAATAGTCAAGTTTGTATTTTTATTATTGAACGCCCAAGTCATGGAAGTCGCGAGAGAAAAGAGAGGGGAGGGAAC
>JABFFG010000009.1:0-70024 GCA_013623685.1 Fusarium transvaalense
AGGTTTTAAAGGAGCTAGGCTTGCTCCCTTTAATTTAGAATATATTATTTTAAAGCTTAATATATAGCTATAAACCCTAATGCCTCCTAAAGAGGATACCGGCCGGGCCTAACCTTAGACCCTAAAGATACTAAGGACTATTACTAAGGCTAATTCTCATTTAGAATACCTTTAAAGACAGATTAGAAGACATTATAGTAGCTCTCTAGAGTCAATCCTTAAGGCTCTTTAGTCTTTAACTAAGTCAGTAATAAGATAAATATATAAGACTGCCCTACTAAAGGCTAAAGTTAAAGAACTTTAAGAGGTAAATGCAGTATATAATCGAAAGAAAAGAGTAAAAAGAAGCCAGCTATAGGATAGCAGTAAGATAACTGTAGGTACTGGTTAGAGTTAAATTGATTAGATAGATGTAAATATGTAGGTAGTGGCTAAATTATTGAGAAGTTGTGGTTGAGGAAGATCGGTTAGACTAGGTATTTGGCATTGTGGTGTATGCAGCAAGACTGGGCATAATGTAAGGACTTGCCAAGAGGTAATTAAGGCCCTTGGGGAAGAGTATAGTGAGTGATTTTAATTAATTAGATAGGTTGTAGTGTTTTTATTAGCAATTGAAATATGAAGGTTGAGATTTTTGGTCGACTCGCTTATCCGGTCGGCTCGCTTATCAAAGACGTTATACCGAACATCCTTACTGTAGTTGTAAGAATACTCAGTTAACCTTTACACTATAATTATGAGAGTGTTATTAGCGTTGCCTTACAAGACGATCCTGTTATTGCAAATAGGCCTTTTTGTCCAGTAGCTTGACGATGTGGCTTGTTCCAGACCTACACGATTCAACGTAGTCTGGCGGCCTGGAAACCGATTGAGGTCATCGGTGGCTTGCTATGAAACAGTTAGTGTAATTTATTAGAGTTCAGCCACGAAGAAAAAAGGAGGAAAGAATTTTTTTGACACGTGCAATCTCTAAATGCAAAGTTATTTAGTAGTGAAGATAGTAAAAGAACTATCTCAGCTTATAGACTGAACGGTATATTCAACTGCGCGGAATGGAATTGCATCAGAGAGTGAAAACAGAGATAAACTCAAGACAGTGGGATTTCCATCTCAGATCAGAAATGACTGGTCATTTGAATCAATCTTGATCGGCCCCACTTCTACCTCTCCCGTAACGATTCAGATCCCCGAAGAGCGATCGCTGGGACTCCATGACTCGTCAGGCTGGGGGAGGATCCGATAACCTTCGGCTGACTAGAGGCCTACCACAGGTTTTAGTGTAAAATCACTAAAGAACATTTTTACCCAATCGTTAAACTGAAGACGTTTTATGGCGCAGTCTAGTTAAGACAAGCCTGCAATATTTCAAGACCACGGCATCTCACGGCTCATAGCGTGCCCGCCGCAGCAAAACCATCAGCGTCGCCCTAGTCTAGTGCAACGGATCTTTCCTACCGTCCCATACGCCCCAACATTAGTGTAGGGACTACCACAGAGCCTTCAACCTTGCCACAAAGATTTGCTGGTCAAAGGCTATGGAACAGTCTCGCATTAGTGCATCCCCCTGGAAAAGGCCTTGGGAGTTGTGGCACAAGGGATAAAGGAAGGCTTGTTCCCCTGCCGTGAGGAGGGGAAGACGTTCTACCATCTAAATATTCTCTTTTTCTTTGTTTTACCGTGCGAACAATGCCCATCTCCGAACACCGGCCCTCGTTCCTTATTGAGGCTTGGACCCTCTATGGCATTGGCACGTCTATCATCTTCGCCCGATTTGCCGTGCGCTTCAAAACCGTCGGATTGCGTGGACTTCAGGGCGATGACTTTTTCTCTATTCTGGTCTTGTTATTCTATACTGTGGATGCATTCACGGTGCATCTGATTTGTACGCCTATCAACAACTCTCAGGTCAAGCCTCAGCTTATGCTTTCTAGATTTCCTAGGCACGAATATCGAAGGTGGAGTCGCAGAAAAGTCACACCGTACGTCCGCTCGAATGCAGGAAAAGCCTAGAAGAGGAATCTAATACTGGTATAGCATTGACCCAAGACGAGATCGACCAATATACGAGGGGTTCACAGCTACAACTTGCAGCCTGGTATGCCTACACTGCGCTGATTTGGTCCCTCAAGGGTACCATGCTGTGTTTCTTCTCTCGCATGACTATCGGTACATGGCACAATGTATTTGTCAAGACAGTTTCGATCATTTGTGTTGTTTCATATACTGCCGTTTTTCTTACAGTATGTACTATAACCACGACGCACTAAGCTTCGCTGACAGGATTTTAGATCACCTGCGGGTGCCTTCCCTATCACAAGAACTGGCAGTAAGTCTGGATTGCTCTGGGCGATTATGAAGTATACTAATTATTCGTAGGGTTATGCCAGACCCAGGACGTATGTTATATCGACAGTTGTGTTTGAAAGGAAACTAACACATACTACAGTGGTATGCACTTTTAAGATGCAGAATTTCTTAGTTACCACCGTACTAAATGTCTTGTAAGTCCTTGATGTAATGGACTGCAATTTCACTCTGACCTTTGTAGGACTGACGCTCTCATTCTTTGTATTCCCCTTCCCCTTCTCTGGAAGCTGCAAGTTCCTATTCGCAAGTAAGTATTTTAAGTCAACCCTTGTATGAGTTCAGGTAGGCTAACAGGAGGTAGGAAACTTATTATCGGACTCCTTCTTTCCTCAGGCGCTTTCGTCATTGCAGCAGCTCTCATCCGTGTCGTCCTCACACTATCCGCCAACCCTTCTGCGCTCACAATCAACGGATGGGGTGTACGCGAGACTATCGTTGGAATTCTCACAGTCAACATCCCTATCCTTCGGCCATTGTTCACAAAAGCCTTTTGGACGGGTGAGCCTCTTACTGAGGTTAGTTCTTCATATCGAACCACAGGCCGATCCCGGGGTACTCGTGGCAACGGGACAACAGACTTGGGTCCTTACGAGCTCACACCGAGCATCAATGAAGGGGCCAAGCCCAGCGACAGGGGGAGCCAGGATTCTATCATCCCGAAGAACACCAAATTGGCCGATATCGTTGTTTCAAAGACATACGATGTATCGCACGAGAACGGGGCTGACAATGGATCGTGGTACGGTAACCGCAACGGAGTGTCCAAGGCTTCTGTACATGCCGAATCACATGTATGAGAATTCCTTTTTACTTTGAGATGGAGTAAAGTTTCCAATAAAATCTCTTTATTGAAAAGGAGTAAAGTTTATCTTACCTTTACCAGTTGCTCTCTTTTTTATTATTTTTGTTACTATATTTTACTAGAGATAGATTAAGATTACAGGTATAAAAAGTACTAAATTAATAGACGTCTAATTCTTATAACTAGCTCCTCAAATATAGAGGCACTTAAAACAGATATAAGGACTCCCTTAGTTGTATGTAGTTTCAGTTACAATATTACAATATGGATATGCAAATAACGTCCAGATGACTCTCAGTAAAGCCTCTACTTCCAAGGCTAAGGAGAGGCAAGAAGCCACATAACATCATAACTAGGTAATGTAACTCTCAACACTACACAGCCTGCCCTAATGCTAGTATTAAGATTCCATCAGTATGTTTACTATATGGAGACATACTTTTACAATTCCTTCACCCTGCTGTTTGCTTGCTCTCAAATTACCTTTTTGGTGCTTGATGCTTCTTTCTTTATAGTATGCTCTCAACAGTGTTCTTTCTTTAAAGGAGGTTTTCTCCTATCCGAATGGCCCATTCTCAAACAGGTGCCATATCCAGGCGAGTCAAGACTGGACTCCAGCATACAAATACACCTTGGGCCAGCAAGGCCATTATGCGATGAAATATGAAATAATACTATATTAGGTATAAGCTATATTGTCATAAGTCAGATATCTACCTGGTTTCTCTATATATAGATATGAAATCGGATGTATGACACATTGTTGTTTTTAGGCTTAGGGTTCTATATGCCGATCGCGGCTACTAGAAGACAGGAATCTTGTATGCATTGAAATCATAGGTCCAGCTATCAATTGACGTCTTGTCATCAACACACTCAAAACTCATGTCGCTGGTCCAGAGAGGCCGCTTAGGCCACTGGCACAGCATCTGAGTCTCACCTTTGTAATCACCAGAAGAAACAGTGGCGTTAAGTCCAGATGGCTGTTTACCTTGCTCGACCCAATCGATCATTATATTCATGTTTTGCTGGGGATAAGGGCCAGGTTGAAGGGAATTGACGCCGCAATGAGCAGCGCCAGGGACAAGGTAAAACTGGTACCATTTGGAGAGAGCTTTCTGCGCTTCAGCATCGGACGCGTCTGGGTACATGATGGAACGAACAGACTGCCAGTAGTGAACAGAGGAGCCAGCAGGAATACTAGGGTCAGATTCGCCATGGTAATGAAGAAGCTTGCCTCCAGCCTTTTTGAATGTCGTGAGGTCAGGATGAGTTGTCTGAAGACTGTCGTAGTAACGGACTAGACCCGTGTTCATCCAGTTGACAAGGTTGTCGTATGTGACGTTATCGAGATTATCAAGGTTGTCGAGGTCGAGAAGCTCGATGAACTTTGCAACATACATGCCGCCAGTAGAAGGAATGTTGAGAGTCCACTTCTCGGTTTCGTTGTTGTAGGTTGGCTCGCCATCGGAAAGTTCAGATCCGATCTGCCAGGACAGATATGCCCGCTGCATTTTACTGTCGAAGAGGCCATCGTAAATGGCTTGAGCAACGGCCACGCCCTCAGCACTTATGGTTCCGTTCTGTTCCGGAGTGTCATTTATTTGACTTCCAGGGGCTTGTCGCTTGCTGAAGCCAAAACCAAGGGAAGAGCTTGTCTGAGCCGCACAGTAGTACTCCTCGCCAATGAGCGATTTGAGGTTGAAATGGAGTTTGCAAAGATCGGTTCTGGAGATGACGCCGTCTTTTCTTCCATCGAGGAAATCACAGGCGGCGATAGTCGCGTTGACGATCTTCTTGAGCTCGCAGGGAGGAGGATAATAACCAAGGGTGTGCTCCACAGTGGCAGGATAGACATGGAGGGTTTGCTGCTGAGCAAAACGGAAAGCAGGAGCACCGGCAATCACCCCGTCGTAGTCATTGCCCCATCGCTGAACCTGGCTCATGCCCTCTCTTCCTCCATCGGAACAGCCTTCATAGTAGGTATAGACCTTGCTTGACCTAGACATACCATAAAGCTCTTTGACAATGTATTTTCCGATCTGAGTCATCTCGCCGAGAGCCTGATAGGCAAACATATAGGTCGCATCCCAGTTGATGGATCCATTACCCAAGAGGAACTTCTCGTCGAAGCTGTAGTTGAAAGCGTCATAGCCTCCATCAGTAGCGCCCGAAGCAGCACCGTACTTGAGTCCACCGGTGATATCCTTACTGAGAGAATAGCCACCTCCACCAGCAACGTAGAAGCGCTTCTTGAAGTCGGAAGGATTGGGAAAGGCGTAGTTAAGAACGACCTTATCTCCTTTGTAGCCGTGGGTGTATGCGACGGTGACATTGCAATAGCTGTAGGTCTCAGTGTCGCGCCGCATATGAACTCCTCCGCTACTCGCGCTAGCGTTGTAGATAGCTGTGGAAACCATGATGGAAGAGGGGATCATATCAATTCCAAGTAGCGCTCCATTAGGGGGCAAAGCAGACTTTAGTTTAGAAACACTGCATATTGCTGAAAGAGAATCGGCTTGAGGTGTAGGGGCCAGTGCAGCAACTGTCCCTGCTGCAACGATAGAGAGATAGCGCATAGTTGCAAACTCTGTTAAACAGTGAAGAGAAAGTGAGAATAAGGAAGAATGAATGAAACATAGGGCTTGTTCCAGTTGAAAGCTCTGTGTAGCTTCTGCGGTACTATTTATCTACCTGTGGCCTTTATGAACAAGTGATGTCCAAGCCACTTGTCTGCCACACGTCTACGATGCAGACTAACAGCAATTGAATTTTAGTCTCAAAAAGGTGGGTCTATTACGAAGCAGCAGTGCGAAACCTGCAGGCTTAGGCAGTTTACCCACATCACGCAGCGAGACATTCCGATATTAGCACAAGCAGTGGTATACAGTGACCGAAATCGGCTGTCTCAATCTTAAATCTTCCATCTAAGACGTACGCACGTTTTTAGGTGCATTTCTACTCCGAAACCCATTAATTAGGTAGGTTACAGGTACGGCTAGATGGATCAATTTACAGTCCTAATTGCAGTACCTATTGCCACCTACTATACATCGGCAGTATTAGCCACCCACATCCCGGTTCTCCGGATCTCTCAAGCTTGACGCACGTAGAGTGTACATTTGGATACATAATAAACCGACCACACTACCCAGTTCGTTACAACGAGTTGGGGGAACGCTACAAGTATTGTAAGCATTGGTGTTGCAATGTATGAGAGGCGTTTGAGTTTGCAAAAGAGTCAGATTGAGCTTAATACATATAGCTTTATTTCAAGATTGGGGCTTTCCATGAAGCATGTTTCTATATCATATCTACTATCAACTTCCTCAGGGTTTTAATTTCCTGCCACCTACCATTTGAAGAGTCCTCTCTCCGCGCACAAGAAGCCCAAATTGTAGTGAGACTTGTGTAATGACCCAGATATCGTAATTCTGTAGGCATCTCAGGTGGTGCATCTGCATCTTGCATCGTCCCTACCATCTCCAAAATCTGTGTAGTCAAGGAGTCGAAGCTTGAGCAGAGCAGCTTTCCTTTCTCCCATCTCTCACTGAGACTTCGAAGAATGAACATAGTATCTTTGACCATGACCCAGATATTTAGCATGCGTATCTCATCAGGGCTCACGCCAGTACTTGCACGAAGACTCCAGAAACTATAGAGGGCCATGAGACCTGACCAATACATCTTTTCGCACGCGACCTGAACGTAGAAGATGGAATTCATCTCCACCAAGCGGCGATAGACGCCTATAAACCCGATTGCGGAATGCCATAGCTCGTTAAGCTCGTTCGTTGTTCGTTCAGGGAGCAATCTGCAAGGCCTTAATAAAAGCATGCGACCCATCAACCATTCGCTTTCGAGGAGACCCCTTGTCGGTAGATGTGTGCACGCTTCTTTCCACTCCGTTAACTTGTGGGAGAGTTGCGTAAAGACCTCTCGTGCGGCACATAGATCAGGGCCAGGAGGCTGGTTGAGACAGTTGTAAATCTCTGACTGGACCTGCAGGGCGCGATATCGCTGTAGGTACCCGTGAATCTCAACGGGTGTGGCTGGGATCTCAATTCTGAATGTCGGCAAGGCTACATTGATTGCTGAGTCGGATATCTCTGTTGGGCGTCCACATCCCAGACTCATCGATCGGTCGAAAGAATACGCACTCCACCACAGACGACGTCGTGTTTCCAACAAGCTCACTTTAATTGAATCTGGAGGCTGCGGATCTTGGTGAAGTCCAAGGTCGACGCACATTCGCATGCCAACACCAATCAGATACCATGCATCGAGCAATGATGGGTTCAAAGTTGCAAATTGTATCAAGAATAGGATAGACTGTACGCCAATAATATTGCCTGGTATAATGGCTGAGTCTCTGAACGCCAATGCACTCCGAAACAGTCTTTCTGCCTGTGTTGATATGACACTGTCCGCACTGCGGGAGAGGCTTGAGGCTGATATTGCCAGTACTAGCAAGACAGTAAAATAGCTGTAGCCGTGACTGATGGACGAGCGGTTGAAGTCCTCTGCACTTGGTGAAAGGACACTTATTGGGTCTGGCGGACACCGAGGGTCTCGATTGTCTACAGGGGCCGATGTGCCTGAGAATACATGCTCAAATTGCACCCAAAATCCTTGTATGGAGAAGAAAGGAAGACGCGGATATACATTTTCCATGTAATGTTTCGCAAGACTCAAAGCCGTGGACTCTTTGGGTAGACAGGGTGTCATGCCACTTTCCTGTGTTTGGTGGATGATTGACGAGATTTGATCAGTGCTTGCTGTAGCCAAAACAAGCGTTGAAAGTGTCGGACCTCTTGTATTTGATGAATAAGAGCATGAAATGATTGGAAGAGCTCCTATGTCATTGACCAGGGAGTCGATCATTGAGGTCGCTTGTGGTTCCGCAGGCTCTCGAGCTTTTGATACCTGAACATTTGTTGATGATGATGTATGGCCATCTAGTCTGGCCTGAGCTTGACCAAGTCGCTGCTGAGCAATGGCAATCTGTTGGAGGAGGAATGTAGGGTAATCCTTCCCACGACTGGATGTGTTGTTCAAAAGAGAGCAAGTATCGCGCCGGCCAAATTTGGTACAGCCGCCGCAAGCTGGAGTGGCTCCATCACACTGCAAGCCAGTCAATATGTGAAAAGCGAAAGTAGATAAGCCTAATTACACAAACCTTGATTTTTCGGCTTTTGCAAAAGTTGCAAGCCGAGAATACTTGAGAGATTCTCAACGATATGTTTCTCAACGGTCCTCCCGTGTTATGGGGTTCGATCTGAGCCATTTCGGCATAAAATTGGACAGTTCCGTGGTCTTGGATGGTATGCATGTCGCGACATCTTCACTTGCTCTCCGTAAACAGATGCCATAACCGATGCTGCGGGGAATGACAGCGATTGACGGAACCGCCGACGGCTTGGCTTCCGCGAATATTAGTGGGCCGTCAGGTCGTCTACAACGGGGTCGTGAATGGGTCGTTATTCTCGAAGTCTTTTAAAGCCGCACTATGTCCAGAGGAACCAGTCATCTGGCTGCCTCGGATCCGGACTACGTACTCCGAGCCCTGCTCTTCGAAGCAAGGGTTATCCATGATATGGTCTTAACTCCTGGGTCGACTCCACAATGCTTGGTTAGTCCTCTCACTGGCAAAATACAGCGGCGGTTCCGTCTGCAGGAAGCATTCGAATCGGTACCAACCTTTCGGGGACAGCTCCATAATGTGATTGAACGATGTCAAACCAGATTAATTTAAAATATCGAGTGTCGTTAGGAGAGTATCGCATTATCGAACTCCCAAATTCCTGCCTCATTTGTGACTTGATTAACCATCCTTCTCGCTATCTATAACCATGGCTCCTGCAAGAATATCTCACGATCCGGTTCTCCGCCGTGAGCCAGCAACTTCGAGTCGCGACTTCCAGATTCGTAATCTGGATGCAGACCTCTGCGTTTGTGGTGGCGGTTTTGCTGGTACAATATCTGCAATTGCTGCAGCGAGGAACGGCGTCAAGGTCATTCTCATCCAAGACCGCCCTGTCCTTGGAGGCAATGCATCCAGCGAAGTCCGGTTGTGGATCCTTGGAGCAACATCACACATGTTCAATAACAACCGCTATGCCCGTGAAGGAGGTCTTGTTGATGAGATTCTCCTGGAGAATTTGTATCGGAACCCTGAAGGCAACCCTCTGATTCTTGATACAATCCTTTTAGAAAAGGTTCGACTTGAGTCCAATATCCAGTTATTGTTGAACACTGCACTTGTTGGGTGTGATAAAATAAACGACCGGATCAGCTCTGTCAGCGCATTCAACTCCCAATCGTCCCTCAAGTTCAACATTCAAGCTCAGCAGTTCATTGACTGTACAGGTGACGGCACGCTCTCTTTCTTGGCTGGCGCTCCATTCAGAATTGGTGCCGAGAAGCGTGACGAATTTGGAGAGCTCTTTGCACCGTCTTCAGAGTACGGTCACCTCCTTGGGCACTCCATTTACTTTTATACCAAGGATGTTGGAAAGCCTGTCAAGTTCGTTGCCCCATCTTACGCACTCAAGGACATCGAGACAGAGATCCCGCGGTTCAAAAGCTTCAGTACCAAGGAGATGGGTTGCAACCTTTGGTGGATTGAGTATGGCGGCAGGCTTGATACTATTCACGACACTGAGGAGATCAAATGGGAGCTGTGGAAGGTGGTCTATGGGGTTTGGGATTATTTCAAGAACTCTGGGCGGTTCCCTGAAGCCGAAAACTTGACACTTGAATGGGTTGGTACCATCCCAGGCAAGAGAGAAAGCAGGAGATTCAGTTAGTATTTACTCCTAGATCAGACTATCACAAGAGCTAACCTCTGCAGTCGGTCCTACTATGATGATTCAGCAGGATATCGTGGAGCAGCGATTCCACTCCGATGCTGTGTCTTTTGGAGGCTGGTCACTCGATTTACACCCTGCTGATGGTGTCTTCTCTGAAGTGGATGGCTGCACCCAGTGGCACTCGAAAGGTGAGGTCTCAACATACGCAAGAGACTACATACAACTAACATACATCCAGGAGTCTACCAGATACCGTTTTCTTCTATGGTATGCTCCGAGGTACCAAACCTTATGTACGGGGGTCGTATCATCTCGGCATCCCATGTTGCGTTCGCATCCACACGAGTCATGGCAACATGTGGAGCTAACGCCAATGCTTTGGGAATTGCAGCTTCACTATGCAAGGAGAAATCACTGGATCCCATGCAGTTACTTGTTAAGGATGAAATGAGGGATCTTCAACTTGAGCTCATGCGCTTCGGACAGTTTATCCCAGGGTACAAGCTTCAAGACCCGAAAGACCTTGTCTGTTCAGCTTCAAAACTCGATGGCTCACCTGCTTTTGAGCTGTCGCAACTCCCAGCCGACGGACCACCCAAAGTCTTGACCAGAAGCCTTGCACAGATGCTACCCGTTCCGCAAGGACCAGTTCCCACGTTCTCCATCACCGCCATGTCGGTTGAAGATGCCAAGCTGACAGTTCAGCTCCGAGGTTCCCAGAAGCCTTATAACTACACGCCCGAAGTCATTTTGGCTGAAACAACGTTTTCTCTTACGCCTGGGAAAAATGACCTTGTCATTGATTTCGCAGTTGAAAACCCTCAAACGCAGTATCTTTTCCTTGCCTTTCTCCAAAATGAGTCTGTAGCGCTCTGCACAAGTAAGACACGCGTCTCTGCTCTTATGACGGTCGAGCACGAGTGTACGCAAAGTCCACCCAGTGAAGTTGGCGTTGACGAATTTGAGCGATGGACACCCGTCAGAAGGCCAATGGGCCATAATCTTGCGTTGAGATTGGATCCACCCCTTAAGGCATGGGGGGTCGATAACATCCGTAATGGTGTTCCCCGTCCAACCAAGAGAACTAACTGTTG
Source organism: Fusarium transvaalense (assembly GCA_013623685.1). Taxonomy (NCBI): domain Eukaryota; kingdom Fungi; phylum Ascomycota; class Sordariomycetes; order Hypocreales; family Nectriaceae; genus Fusarium; species Fusarium transvaalense. Next base: position 11,076 of record JABFFG010000009.1, read on the forward strand.
GGTTCCTTGCCCAGATAATAACGGCAGGAAGCTTCTTAGAATTGGTTGGGCCGATCCAGTTGAAGTGAGCAGGGTGGTTGTACACTTTGATACTGACTACGATCACGCCCTTGAGTCTGTCTTGAGAGGTCATCCGGAGAGAACTATTCCATTCTGTGTCAAGAAATGGCGTCTCATAGATCTTTCAGACGGCGAGCGAGAACTATACATCGAAGATGAGAACCACATGTCACGACGCGAGGTGACCCTTGACTCACGCAGCAAGGTGTCGGAGCTGGGGGTAGAGATCCTAGAATTGAATGGGGATGCGAGCATTCTTGGTGGTATATTCGAAGTGCGCGTATATGAATAGGTGGATATCATAATGTTCAATTTCTAGATGCCTTTGACTATCTTTCTGTGCAGTGAACATTTGTTTTCCCAAGTAGCCACATCTTTACCTGCCATTCCAATTGCTTTCCCCCGCAGAACAGCACTTGGTCATCTGTGCCCGTGACCATAGGTTCAAGATCTCGTCGCTCCATTCTTCGCAGACAAAAGCCACTGTCACCATTGAAGTTTTCGGAGAGACCTTTTAGTCGTTCGTGCCACCATTGAGATGATCTACCAGCAACCATTCCATCACATTCTTCCCCGGATGTTACAAAGATTCGCACCATACTCCAGTCTCTTGGATGGAGGAGTTGACCGTTTAGTAAGTATTCGATAACGCCAAAGTCACTACCCCTAATGCTACATATTAGAGCTGGTTTCCTGTCGACGTTCTTGAAACCGCTTCCACGGTTTCTTTCCGTAGCCATAGCAAGGAATGGGGCAATACCAGTGCCTCCAGCGATACATATCAGCTTATGAGAACTGTCAAGTATGGCTGACGGGAATCCACCAGCAACTTGAACAATTTTAGTGACCAACGGATTGTGTGGGCGCGGCAGTCCAAGCAGACCCGTGACACGCCCATTTCGAGCCATTAGCAGCATAGTCTCTATATCTCCGTTCTCTGCGTATTCGACATGGTATGGAGTGAAGGAAAGACGTCGATCCTCCTCTGACAGGTACTGGGGCCCCGACACAGGATCAAGATCTGAGGGTAATTGAAGGGTCAGGTGTTGACCAGGACGGAAACTCCGATTGAGTTGTTGATTGGCCTGGACAGCAAAGGTATGGACACTGAGACCGGGTGTCAAACGAGTGGAAGAAACATGCTGGAGTTGGTTTGGCGTTGAGTTGGCACTGTTCGTGTCGGGTTTGGCGCTATCGAAACTCATTTCAGCTCAGTAACTAATTTCGTGTCTGGTTGGTTTACTACATAGACTAGACATCAGCTGCCAGAGGGATCAAGCCTCAAATAGTCAGTCCATCAACTGGTTGCGCTTGTAAAATCTATTCCTTGTGAGTGATTCCATTCATCCGCTCGAGACGGAACCTCCGCTACCCACTTTAGACCCCTCACGGTGGTTCCGTCTCTCGAGTTGTTTGTTGGTCACCGTAGTCAGCGGAATCTTTCCAGCAACCCCAGCCCTCCACTAAAACGCATCGTTTCCGCACTACCCCAGATTCAGTTCCAATTGTTGATAAGGTTAAATAATAGCTTCCCCGGACTTTTTGTGAAAACCTTTTGAGGTATGAACATTGAATCGTTAAAGTGGATTATTGAAGAACTTGATTATTACAATGGCTACAGAAGTGGGCACAGCACAGCCCAAGATGAGCGCATGGCTGTTCTTCAGCATCGTCGTCATCTCGATGGGGTCAATCTTCTGGGGGTAAGAGGTCTGAGAATGAGTGCATTATTATCGACTCGCTGACAGGATCCAGTTATGATATCGGCATCTTGAGTACCATCTATGTCTCTCCAGGCTTTAACGAAGCTCTCGATAATCCATCCTCTAGCGACAAGGGACTTATCACTTCCATCTTTTACGCAGGCCAATTTATTGGCTTCGCCTTCCTTGCAGGTCCCTTGAACAATCGTTATGGTCGCCGCTGGGCAGGCTTTGGAGGTGTTTGCCTCCTTTGTGTAGGCGCTGCCATACAAACCGGTTCCGTTCACCTTGCTATGATGGTTATTGGAAGAATCGTTGCAGGTCTTGGTACCGGTGTGGTATCTACATCTGTCCCACTCTATCTGAGTGAAATCTCGCCCGCTAAGAACCGAGGCCTCTACGTTGCTGCTAACCAAGTCGGCATTGTATCAGGGTAAGTTGATTCTGGGTTTCCAAATACGCTTCCGTGAGGTTCTAACCGTGCTAGCATCTCGATCGCGTTCTGGGTTGGCTATGGATACTCTTTTTGGAACACTGGTAAAGGTATTGATCTTGAATGGCGACTCTCCAATGCCATGCAATTTGTCCCCGCACTTCTCTTTCTAGGCGGTGTTCCATTTATACCCGAAAGGTAGGTTCCAAGTCTGCCCAATTCTTTACGCATATGCTCATCCCAATTTCGCTCAGCCCTCGATGGCTCGTTGAGTCAGATCAGATTGAAGCTGCAAGCCAAGCACTATCTAAATTGCGTGGCCTTTCGCCCAACGAAGTCCAACCTGAGCTTGACGAGATCCGCGCCAATATCCTCTGGCACCAAGAAAACTCCATCACATCTGCACGAGTTTTCATCCAGCAAAAGCCATTGTGGTCGCGACTCTGGCGTGCTTGGTCACTCGCCTTTCTTCAACAAATGAGTGGTGCTGCTGGTATCAGATACTACCTTCCGACAAACTTCATTGCTGCTGGTACCTCGGAGGAATTGAGCTTGCTTGCCTCCGGCATTGACGGGACCGTCCAAGTCGCCTGTACTATTGCTGCCATGTTCTTCATTGATAAGCTTGGTCGAAGGCACTCACTTGGGGTTGGTGCCATAATCATGGCTTTTTGTTTGATGGTGAGTTGTGAGATTCTAAAGATACAAAGGTATTTGATTACTGACGGGATGGCAATGCAGATCAACGGGGCTTTACAACTCGCCTATCCCGGACAGATTAACTCACACGCCAACATCGCCAACATCTTCTTCATCTTCTTCTTCACGGTCGGATGTAAGTCTTTCGTCCCCACATTCACAAACAGCTACTTATGGATTTCTTCAACAGACAGCATGGGTTTCGGACCGTGCGCATGGATCTACGCGTCTGAGATCTTCCCTGCAAACTGCCGCTCGAAGGGTCTTGGTATCTCTTCTTCTGGAGCGTCTCTTGGGTCTATCATCGTCGGTCAAGTCTGGCCTGTTGCTGTTTCTCGCATTGGTCCGCGGGTTTACTTCATCTTTATGTCTTTCAACATCTTCTCCGCAATTCTCGTCTATTCCTGTTACCCCGAGACGAAGAATAAGACACTGGAAGAGCTCGATTCACATTTCGGCACGCTTAATGTTCACTCGGAAGAAGACGCCACGCCGAAGCAAATGCTGGGTGGGGAAGAAGAACGCGTCGAGACGCGTCCCAAGGGCGTTTAGGTACTGCGAGATTGATGACAGTAATGGCCATCTGTAATTAGCTTTTGAAATAGAGACTATTTCACTATAGAATTTCTTAACTAGCTATTCAAATAACTGGATTTTATCAGGTACATTGTATTAATCCTCAGGCACGGAGAATTGAGTCTTCATTCTAGTCTGGTCAATTGCAATGTTTAAATTTAAGTATTCATACAGCAGTGAGCCGATTCTGAGAATCTTGAAACTGCTGCAATACCATGTTGTATACCTAGGATACTTCTACCTTGTTACTTTTTTAAATTTCTCCATCTAGACAACTGTTCTTAGTTGTTAATTACTAACTGTTGCTTGGATCTTATTCTATTGTAGTTTGTAAAATGTCTTCTAATACCCCATAGTGGGTATAGAGCTAACCAATTAACAGCACGCACTAAGAACTTAACCGAGCCAGAAGCGCCTCTGTAGACACCTGATATTAACCGATACCTCAGCTCATCTTGGGTTCTCCGGACTCCGGGATAAGATCGACTAGCGGCCATACCCCAATCGGTTAGGTGTAAACAAAAGGACGGAATAAGTTCCGCAACTCTCCCCGCACTTCTGTAGACTTAATCAGCTTTGTACTCTAAAAAACACACCTTGAAGCCTGACATTACTGCATTTACTTATGTTGAATGTTAATTAACAATTTCACGCATTTAACAAATAATAACAAAGTCACTTTATATACTACACGTATCGAATGTTTCTCTATTTAATATGGATTTGCAACCTTTTGTATGCCAAGAAGAACTTTACCCTCTAAACTATACAGCTAACTGTAGTAATCTCTACAGACAATTAATGCTTGCAATCGCTGTAGGAAGCGCAAAGCACGCTGTGATACACGTATGAGAGAAAGGGATGTTAACCGTTGTGTGATCCTACTAACATCGGCATAGAGATCCCAGCATGTCAGCCATGTCAAAATTCAGGATCGATTTGCGAATATACAGATGGGCGTTCAGGTGACGTCCACCCACGAAGCTTCATCCATGACCTTGAGAGAAAGCTCATGGACTTGGAGATCAAGATCCAGGGTATCGAAAAAGCACCCACAGAGACGTCGCCGGACACTTCAACCCTGTATTCTGCCGATGAAAATGCCCAAGATTCTGTGCATGACAGTGGTGAGGCACACCCTACTTTTATCGGATCTTCAATGGATACGATAGCCTCTCTGATATGGGTAGCCAGCTCTAACGTTCACTCAGGAATCCACATGGTGCGATCAGCCCTTGAGACTGTTCAACAAGATTACTCTGACCTTGAACTACCTTCAGAGTCTACAGAAGTGCATCAAAGCTTTCCAGAACGGCAGAGAAGTAATACCAGGGTCACCTTGCCATCGAGAGAGATGGCCAATAGCCTCAAAGACACATTTTTCAGCCATTATCAAATCCAGTACCCAATTCTAAACCAAGAGGAATTTGAGAACACAATGTCACAATTCTACGACAATTATGATGGCAGAAGCAGTACCTCTGAGTTGTTGCATGATGATGTTTGGATACGCTTCATGATCAATATGGTATTTGCCATTCCTCTCATGTCAATGGTAGGAAATCATGAAGAAAGCCATGCACTATCGAAAGGTTTCACTGCCAATGCGATGGCTGATGTGAGTCTTATCATGCAGACGAAGAGCGTACAGTCTCTTCAATGTCTACTATTACTCTTATTGCTATCAATACTCGACTCCTCTCCTGCGCCTGTCTGGTATATATCTGGACTATGTATGAGAATGTGCATTGATCTGGGATATCATTCGGAAAGGACTATCGGCCTGTCTTCATCAGTGGATCTGAATGAGGCGCCCACCGAAGAGGAAGCAGACACCAAGCGAAGACTCTTTTGGATCACATACAGTTTTGACAGAACCTTCGATATCCTGCTCGGTCGTCCCTTCACCTTTGACGATTTGTCAGTGGATATAAGTCTTCCAGGCTGTTCATTGACGCCTAACAACAGGCAGCAGACATTGCATTGGCTTGAACTTCAACGGCTGCAAAACGAGATCGTTCGTAAGCTTCATACTACCCGAGAGGTCTCCAACGGGTCCGAGGACGAAGAGTTCAAGCTTGAGTTGTCTCAGTGGATAGACCAGAAGGCGCAGAGCTTGAAGGATTGGAACAAAGTGGCACAGACGCTTGCTGACCCTTATGGGTACGATATCAACTGGTGGGGTTACTGGTATAGAACGGTCTTGCTTATTCTGTACCGACCATCCCTGCTACGACCAAATCTCAGTACGTCCGACAGTTTGTCCTGCTATATGGCCACAAAGGACCTCATACAACTATCATTCCTTCGCATCAGTGAAGGCCTCGCGGATTTCACTTGGGTTGACCTCCATTTCCAATTTATGAGCGGCATCACTATGATCCTCATCATCTGGAAACATGTAGAAACGAGGGACAAAGCCAAGGAGGACTGGGTCTCTTTCAAGAGTAGCCTATTCCAATGGAAACTGATATTAGAGCGACTTGGAGTCCGCTGGGAACGAATAGGTCGAGCTCGCGAAGTACTCTCAAAATTGGCTGATGCAACTGTTGATCTTGTGGAGAAGGATATAACAAGATCTGCTGGAGGTACTATGCAACCACAATCATCACAAGGAAAAAGAGAAACACGACACACCCAAAGGCACTCGGTCATACGGAAACTTCACAAGTTGTCGCGGCAAGATCCAAGACACACTGACGACCACCAAAATTCCAATCTGGCTTGTTCGAATGCATCACTTGACCGAAACGTCGCATACCCCTGCAATGGTAGCACACACCTTCGAGGGCAGGCTCAGGGCGAAGGTGATAGTCAAGGGCCTCCAACGCAGCCCGCAGCAGAAGGATGGACTAACTACAACGCTGCTCTAAATCCAGGTACTTTACTTGATCCACAAGCTGGAAGTAACAGTTCATACCAGGACACGGAAGGAGCACTCTGGCCACTGCAAGATCTTTCTGATATCACAACTGGCCCTGAGGAACTGAATCTCTGGGCTTATTTCTCTGCTCCATTGCTGGGTATAGAAAGTACAGCAATTACAAGCTTCAACGATGTCACGAGGCTGAACGAGTCCCTAAACAACAGCATCCTGAACTTCCAAGGGGATCTGAGTAACTTGACTCCTCAAGTGGGAGCTGACAACATTGAGGAGGATGATTACATGCAAGGGCTATATACTGGCTAGCAACCTGTAAGCCCAGTAGAGCCCAAACAGTAGAGATACTGCTTTTTGTATTATCTCGTCAAGCGGGTGACCGAGACATATCACAAACAACTTCCTTATAATATATTTTCAAATCAAGTGATTCATGTCTGAGTGTATGGTCAATAGTTACTTGGCGTCGTTGGAAAACATGTCTGCGTGGTAGATTTGCCATGCAAATATTAGGGGCGGTAGGGAGACTAAATACCAAAGAGTAGGGTGCCAGCAATAAACAGCCTCAGAGTCTGTCTAAGCTCACATACAGCGGCGAAGCTATCTCACCTCTCAGAGTAAAAGATCCAAGTTTTCTATACACTGAGGAAACCGGTACAAGGTACCATGCTATTAACCTTGATTCTGATCACGCAGCTTTGACGTGACCGAATCGTGGATGCCTTCTGTAACGCATCAAGAGTAATGGCATTTGCGGCTTTCACTCACGGTAGTTGGAATTTTACCCCTTCTTGCAGTTACATACCCGGCCAGTCCTCTCGATCACATGAACAACCAGGCGACGGGACCGCCGGTGTCGAGCCCATGCCGCGGCCGTTCCGCCAGCTCTGTTGAGACTAACCGGAAAGAGATTGTCAGAACTCGACCGTATCATCCATGCTCTGAATATGCCGACTAATTTGAGCTAGGGAGTGGCTCCCTCATGAAGCATGCCAGAAACAGAGCATTTATCCTTGTCTTGAATGACCATTTCAAGTGCGGGGAGACTGGGGAACCCCAGAGCGGGATTAATCCCGACCACATTCGACTGTACTGCCATCGAGCATCGAAGTAACTACCGCGGAGCAAAAGGACGTTGAATTTTGTATATAAACCCCAATCTATCCATCATTATGACTTATACTGCAGCCCTTCATCAGTTTTATCAAGATGGCGAACCTCAAACCCCTCATCTGTCTTGCTGCTCTTTCAACAGTGCATGCTACAATTACTCCGAATGACCTCACTACCATATCGACTGCTGTGGATGCCAACAGCCAGGCCGGTTGGTGGAATCCCTTGGATGAATATGGTGGTTATGACTGGCTGGCCTACCTACGAAACCCTCCCGGTGGAAACACAGTCAACAACAACGTGATGGTAGTGCGTCGCTCCATATCCGATGGCACCATTTCCCGCGACTGTGTCAAGACTTCAGCTGGTCAATGTGCTGTTTTCGCAGATGACCTTGGTCATAATACTCCAAGCATTAGTGTAGATGGCGATGGCTATGTTCATGTCTTCACCAGTATGCACAATGAGCCGTGGAAGTATTTCCGGTCAGCTACTCCATACAGTAGCACTTTGGTCGATGTCAGCTCAGAAATGCCAGACCAGACTGTCAAGTTTACGTACCCCGTTATCAAACGTGATGCCGACGGTAACTTGTGGTTAATCGTCCGCGGACAGGCGGCCAACGACAACAACGCAAGGGGTGGATACCTTTACAAGTACTCAAAAGATGCTGGATCGTGGTCACGAGTTTCCCTCTGGGCATACAACAAGGGATACTCTGTATACCCAGACGACCTCGCCTTCTCGTCAGATGGCGATGTCCATCTTCAGTGGGAATGGAGCAAGTATCCTGCGTCTGCTGTACGCCATCAAGGGAGCTACGTGCGCTACAGTCCATCGACAAAAACCTTTACATCAGCTTCAGGAGCCGTAGTCTCACTGCCAATCACGCAGAATACTGCCGACATCGTCTATCAGCCTTTGACATCTGGAGAAACCTATAGTGGCGATATTAATGCCTCACCGGGTCCTGCTTTCCAAAGCGCCAAGATGGCACTGTACGAAAGAAGTGATGGGCCGGTTCATATTCAGCATGCATATCGTTTCAAGACATCCAACACTGGTTCATGGCAGATTCGTCGTGCGACTGGCACTTATGGAACCCAAGATCCTTGGAAGCGAGAGATACTGTATCAGGATAGCGAGACAAGTGCTGCTCTTAGTATCACGCATGATGGTTCAAGTGCGCGTATCTACTATTGCCGTTCTTCAGCCAGTGCATACGTACTAGAGAATGATGGTGGGACTGACTGGACGAACACAGCTCTTGAGCCTGCGGTCGGGAAGAAGGTCGGGCGTCTACAAGCCCTGATGAGAAGCGACGGAACTGATGTTTTGTATCTGGGATCTCCTACAAATGTCAACTCTACAACAGGAAGCCTGTATCTTATGACGGTCGGGGGACGGGATTGAGGTGGTCTAATCAGCCTTGAGCTGCGAATGAGGTGATTGACATGGGCCAGAGTATGTCAACAAGGTCCGGCTGGTAGTCTTTCTGATCCGCTTATTTTCTTGGGATTGATAGCTCGAGAATTCCAATGATTGTTTCTACAAAGTCTTGCCTAGCGGTGTGTGTAGTATAGAGGGAATGCCTTCTCATGTAGTGTTTTCAAGATGGATAATGAACGAGAAGGCTCTTAAAGAGTCTATGAAATTACCCTTGATCTTGTAGGTGTCAAAGCCAGGCTCAGACTGAAAGATACACTCGTTAAGAAGATTTTCTATTGTGTGATATAGTGATCGACCAACTCACAAAATCTATTCACCGGCTGAGCCTTGCTACAGACGTGTAGTGAAGCCTGATGGAGTTTGTGAACTGCTTAGTTACACTCTGAACTCATTTGCATCGTCATATCCTACGCATTTGCTTCCGGCCTTGCCTCACTGGCCTTCTCCATTGATGACTGCATACCGAGTCATGAGAATCCCGCTCGCCAGGCTTTTGCTTCCCAACAAACAAAGCCGTATGTTGTTGCTGACAGGCTCAATCATCTTGATCCCGTTGCCCAGAACTACAGGCATAACAGCGGCTTCAATGGTATCAACCAAACCTGCTGCCAGACATTGCGCAGCGAGCTTTCCACCACCCATGAGCCAGATATCTCTCCCGTCGCCTGACTTGAGACGGCGGATGTAATCAAGGACATTTTCTTGTATGACTGTAATGCTAGGAAAGTCTCGTTGCTTCATAGTCCGACTTGCCACGATGATACTCTCCTTGGGCTGTTTTGCCAGCGGACTTTCCGGTCCCCCAAAATGGCACATAATCTCGTAAGTTTTGCGCCCCATAACAAAGAAGTCGAACTCAGCATACAGCTTGCTGAAGTCAATACTAGTATCTTCAACAATCCATTCTGTTGACCCATCTAATGAGGCTATATAGCCATCAAGACTCGTTGCAGCGTTGTAGCGAAGCTGCGGCATGGCTAGATAATGAAGTGAATAAGGGTTGGAGAAAGATGAGATGTAAATGCGGGGTTTATAAATTAGCGTGACATTTCATTCGCTCGGGGAAATAATCAAGCCGATTGCTGACTTTAAATACAAGCACCTAGTAAACTATTCAGCATGTGATAATAAAGTGCCTTGAAAGGACCTCAAAGGTATGTACAGATGTTTCTTTTTCATCTATATAGAAGTCTTAGTATTAGGAATGCCGAAAATAGCCTGTCTATAAAGAAGTTCTAGATTGATAAGATATATTTTAATATGTACATTAAATAGAGGATACTCAATTGTCTCTTAGAAGACTGATATAGATACTGTTATCGTGCCTTAGTTACATTGGGCTTCAATACTCAAACTCTGTATACATTGTGGTTTATGAAGTGGAACTATATTAAATGTGGCTTGCTGAAAGGCCAAAAAGGTATAAGATCTGTTAGAAAAAACAAATGAAGCTGAGACATGCATAAAACGAGCCGTTCCGATGCGTCAGAATATCAAAAATCTCACAGCTGAAATGGAAATTAGGTTTCTGAATCCACTTTAGCTCTCTTTCGTTGGAGGCCTCAAAATAATTATATGTATTGCATTATTGCATTTGCAAAATGTAGGAAACTCTATAAAAGGCAGCCGCTCAATGGATACATTACATCATAGAGTGTTTAACAAGTAACAAAACTTAGTTCGGGCTATACTGATTGGCTGATATGAGGAATTAATGGGTATAATTGCTTTTTGTTACTTGATAACTTACTCAGGGCGCTTCATAGATGCAGTAGCTCCCTGTAGTATAAACCCCTTTCAGATATCACCGGACTTGACGATATATAATTCGTTCGACACATCAGATAGCACGAAATGCAATATGCAAGTAGATCAATAGAGTAGCCCGGACTGGAGGAAACCTATCTGTAGCTGGAGTTCGTGTGGCAGGTAAGTCCACCTAGAGCACTATTAGAGCCTTCTGAGCCATACACGATGTGAGGCAATGTATCATCACCAAGGAGCCGCTGTCGATCCGCCTCACCGCTATTGAGCTCGATTGACGATGAGGGGTTCTGAGACACTGACGCGGGGTTCTCAGACATAGACAGATCTACCGGTCCGAGTTATCAAGCAAACTTCACAATACTCAGTTGCTACACATGTGAGATGGGCGGGTAAAGATGGGTTACCTGCTTGATCTTCAGGACTAATCAAGCACCGACAGAACCACTGCCTGTCTGCATAGATAGTAATGAAATCTTACCCCAAGGACACCAACTAGAGACAAATTTCTATAAAGCCTCTAGACCCTCCAGCTTAACTCATAATATCTACCAACCTAACTCCACAACTTCCACATTATACACATAGATTATCCACCATGCCTTCCGGTCTTCCCACTGCCCCCGATGCCGAGATTGGCTTTCAGCCACCTCCCGTCCCTAAATCCCATTTTGGCTTTAGAGCTCCAAAGAACATCGTCGGCCTCATTCCTTTTCCTGTCCCTGGAGCTGGCGAACCACCTGTTATCTATAATCCCGTCATCATTGTCCTTACAGGTTACCTAGAGGCGGTAAACCCTGGCGCACTTGACAAAGCAGTCAAGACGGCGTATACCAAGATTCCTGATTTCATGGATAAGCTCAACATCAGTGATGCACGATCCTTCTTGGACTTTGCGAACGACCTTCTCAAATGGACACCTCATGAGAGCTACAAGGCGAAAGATATCTATGATATCCTCTGCGTATTCTACTTTGTCATCGATCAGGAGCCTTTGTCTGATCTTCAGACCAAAATCCATCCTGACCAGGCCGGACTGCCCCTTACCTGGCTATCATCTTGGATTGTTGTCTACGCGCAGTTGATCGGTCTGTTCATGGATACACCTGCTTCAATTACTGAACAGTCTATCCAGAGCTTCAAAGACTCACCTCCGTACAACTATCATGAAGCTGAAGTTCCTCCTGGAGGCTTTCGCACTTTCAACGAATTTTTCTCTCGCAAGCTCAAGGCTGGCATGCGACCGATCGCTGATCCACAAGATGATCATGTCATCGTATACCCAGCCGACTGCACATTCGACAGGTCGATCCCGAAAGACAGCATCGTGAGCATTGAGTCTGACGGAGTCGTGAAGATCAAGGGCCTGGAGTGGACCATCTCGTCACTTCTCAAGGGCAGTAAGTACGCCGAGAAGTTCCATGGCGGAGTGTGGATGCACGCTTTCCTCAACACTTTCAATTACCATCGCCAGCATGCACCTGTGTCGGGAGAAGTAGTCGAGGTTGAGAATATTCAAGGCGCAGCATACCTTGAGGTGAATGCGGAATGTCAGCCCGTTCGCACTATCTGTGGTCCAGATGCCCCAGACAACCCAGGATACCAGTTTCTGCAGACGCGCGGTCTCTGCGTCATTGACAACCCTGTGTTGGGTCTCGTGGCGGTGCTGCCTATCGGCATGGCACAGGTTTCTTCTGTAAAGATGACTGCCCGAGTGGGGGATCAGTTGAAGAAGGGAGATGAAATCTCATACTTCCAGTTTGGAGGTTCGGATGTGATTTGTGTTTTCCAGCCAAAAGCTGGTTTGAAGGTGGATGATTTTGTTCCGTCACCTGAGAATACATACTCCAAGTATGGCACAGTTCTGGCTAGAGCTCCAAAGAAATAAGGGATAGATTAGCTTCCTGTATTTATAAAGATAAGGGATTAACCTTTCCTCGTAATCCCACTTCTCTCGACTAGGTTTCCCTCTAACAGCGATTTCAATGTATTTCTTTGGCTCGCCTCTGTAGAATGGCACATTCTTTTACCTTATATCCTTGCGTTGCCAAGACCTGGGCTACCCATGATATCGATGATCCGAGACCTATCAAGGCGGTAAGTCGGTGACGCAGGTGCATCAGTCACAGTAAAAGAGACTTGATGAAGACTGTGCTACCCTGAGTAAAGCTAGGATCACTCGTCTACAAGAACCCGCTCAACATAATTCCTACCTTTTTCTGTGTTTCAATACGTACATTTCCAACTGCAGAGGAAGCCGAGGGTCTTATTGTTACTGTGCGAATAACCATTGCGTTACTGCATAATGAGACCTACAATCCATCCCCAATAATGCACAGCATCCTCTCCAACACTCTGGCTCGTCCCATAAGCCAGACATTTATTATGTGTGAAGTCTAAAATCATAATGACTTCAGTGCAACCAGCGTTAGCCATAACAGAATGGCTTCTTTAGTCGACAACTCCAGCGTTAATCCATACATTGAGATTTATCTGTATAATCCGCAACACTTTCCTAGTTTACTACTCAGTTGGCGAAGTTATTACTGACGGGGCGTTTCTAACTGTCTCTATTCCAGCTATGTTCCCTGTTCACTTATGCTGCCACGCCATTAAGCAGCCAAGATCCATTGTAAGTACTATCCACAGCCCTATTATGTAAAAGTCCAATTTAGATCCAACAGCCGAATCGACAGCCAGGTGCCCAGTCAGAGGTTAAGATTTTTACTAGCTACATAGGATTACTATTTCTATAACATCTTGTGGATACAGCGCGGAGATAACAACGTGGCATATAGAGCTGGCTGTAGATGTATTTTTAAAGAGTTCTGGGAGGAAAGCAGTCCCAGAAGTGTTCATATTACTCTGGGCTAGTTACGAGACCGTTTGTCAGAGATACCTATTCTCATAATCAAACAATCACTACTCCTTATATAAGCTAGGATAGAGGTTTCAGTTTCAATAGAGGCCTGGACTAAAGGTTAATTAGGATATGAGGGATTGAACCCCAAATACAGCCTTCCGTACAGCTGCGTCGTTTTGTTTCCACATGGTACAGCTGCGCCGAGTAACTTCTTACCAGGTTCGAGGGAAGAACAGCAACGGGTACGGCACGTCATGATGGCAACTCTATCAAAGGTCTCGAAGGGTGGGATGAACATTTTGAACGCCGATGGCAAGACGCCACAACCTATATAGCAGGAGTAGAGATGAAAATGGATTGACAATGAGATACAGCAGTGAGCGTGGAAAAATGAGCTAGATTGTGAGATAGACTGCAGTTTAGGTTTATGAAGAGTTATGTAATTCTAGCTTCAGTACAGAATTATACTTAGAATTTTCATCTTTATAGAGCTTATTCGTATTCCGTAATATCGAACCAGTTTATTTTAACCCTCGAAACTACCAACTAAATCTCTCCTCCATTAATCTCACTATATAACCTTGCTGTCCTAGCTCTGTAACAGATACCCTAGCATTATCAGCCAATCCTGATGGACCGCAAACAGCTACTATAGTGCCCCCAGTAACACCACTTAGTTCCTCTTTAAGGACATAACTAATATCAAAACGTTTGCCGATCGATATAGCTACATCAAAGTCATTCCAATGTTCCTGCCCGCCTGTGGCTTCTGTAACCCTTGGAATTACAGACCGAACACCCTCAACGAGTGGCTCAGTCCTAACTCCCCATAGCAGCTTTTTCTTACCCCTCAGGCTCCCCATACTCGGCCGACTTTCAAGAAACGGGAGCACGCTCGTGATACCAACACCTCTGGCAATGTAAACAATGTTAGGGTACTCGAGGTTCGGGCTTTTAGACAAATGTGGAACGAGAGACACCTAGGGGCCATATGAACCCTCAACCAAAACAGGAATGCCACGATCCGAACTTGAAGTTGATGCCAAGAGAGATGTTAGTCCGCCATGACGACGAATAAATATGACTAGGCCAGAGACTTCGGCGCCGCTTGGATGTAGCTCCAAGTCCATTACAGTCGAGTCATGTGTTTCTTTATCGCCGTTGGGTGACTCTGCCACGCGACATGGATGATATCTAGAAGAGATACCAGCAACTGGGAAAGGATGATTCTCCCAGATACGCCACGTACGGGAAGGGAAGTAGACATAGACATGACCCTCACCCTCTGCATGAGGGATAATAATCTGGAGGTATTTATCGTCAATGATTGTAACGTGAGCTCGCTTGACACCGTTTTCATGAGTCGAAGGGGTCTGGCAAGGAAACGATCAAAGATCCAGAATGCAAAAGCGATCCAAACCCACGTTTGATATCCCCACTGCCACTCATATGTAGAAAATATGTAACATGCAACCAATCATGGACAAAAGAGCGAGGATAACATGGGAAGCCAAAAAGGCCTCATATAGCTTTTGGCGAAGTGGAAGTATAGAGAATGGTATCAGAAGGACCAGAGACAAAGTAGCCACGATACCCCAGATCCAATACTTCTCTTTTGCCTCCTTCTCATGTGCACCTCAAAGGGTATCGTAATGGCATTCGAATTTTGCCTTGTGCATCTCTTAGACACTACAATGATGTGCAAACATCAATTACAGTGGTTACCTCTAAGCAAAGTATTGGCTGATGATAATGGGGATGGGTAGAGCATCTAGAAATTGGAACATGGAAGACGTACATGAAGTTCACCAGGGCGTTGCATGTTGGATAAATAAGACAATCTTTGTTTTCTCCAAGATAGTGAACGACAGAACATGTCGGGCATATCCAGCCTTTAGTTGCCCAGTATCTCATCGGTAGGAGATACTTAGCCGGACAGCTTGATCAACCTCAAAGAGAGCGCCGAGAGTTATGATTGCCTTATTAAAGAAGATTGTCGACGGAAGTTTGAGATGTCATGACTTAATCCTCTCGTTCACTCTCTAGCTGTACAACTACTTTCGAACCCCATTGCCATATTTCGAAGACCGTCGTTTTCATTGTGTGATAAAGCCCCAGAGTGCTCTGAATATTTAGACCTTGGCAGATGCCTCAAACTCCCGTTGGAACTCGGCACTGTTCTTAACATGGGCCCTCATTGGCACAATCTTGTCCAATATGACTCTATGGCGTTCCTCATCCGCATCCGCGCAAGCGTTACCGATCACCGTCGTTGCGAACTCAGCATCTGTCGCTGTGATTGCTGTTCTCAATACACAGCCTGAAGTGCTCAACCCCGAGAGCAGAAGCGATTTGATTCCCTGCTTTTTCAAGTGCTCTAGCAGGCCAGGGGACTTCAATGCCGAGACGTAGGCAGGAATGCGGTGAAAATATAGTTCGGAGTCGTCTCCATGCAGCTCAACTGGTTCAGGGTCTGTAGATGTCTTCATAGCATCAAGGAAACCTTGGTAACGCCCTCTATCCTTGCAAACAGGACCAAGCGTGCCGTTGGCATCGATGAGACAGTGGATAACAGTGATGCCTTGGGATTTAGCCCAGTTTCGGAGTTGGACTGCGACGTCTCGGGCATCGGCAGCATTAGGGCCAGCAAGTGACTCCACGAATAGAGAGTACCAATCCAGGAGAAGGAGAGCAGTCTCTGAAGGCCGGTAGGCGTATGGGGAAGAATTGTCGATAGCGGCTGGGGTTGTCATGTTGTCTTAGAAGCGGATGGTTATGTGTTTAAGTTGGGTGGTATTGGAACGAAATGCATTCTTAGAGGGATCTACTTTGGCTTTATAACTATAGGATATACCTAGATTGGTTTTCTGGTTTGCTAGAAGTCAACATGGTCGGATATTAGTATCGGTGATAGTAATGGCTATCTCCAGTCGGTGCCGAATCGGCAAAGAACAAGCTCCTATCACCGTTTAGCGAGGGATATCATATCAGAAAGTGAGTCTAAGCTCGAATGAGGCATGCTCAAGCGATGCAAACCTGCTAGTATTATGAATTTAAGTAAGGAAAAAAATTAGAATCCTCAAGGATCTGGTAGAAGGGAAGGGCAAACCTTACAGAGATTAAATTATAGCCTTCGATTCGATTATTACATTCACAATAGTCTTACATAAGACTAAGTTCTATCTTAGAGAATAAGCTAGCACTATATGGCTGTATTCAACCATGACGTATTGGTTCGATTTGTTAGTTGAGATGTCATTCATTAATCGCTATTTTGTGATTCTTTAATTGAGGCATTGTTATTGCTTACCCACTGGAAATTTCACAGAGTGAATCCGAGGTCGTTGTAAAAAAGACAGCTTCAGTCAGGTCCCTAAATAGGAGTAGCAACTTTAGATTCCTGCAGAAGCTGCTACAATTGAATCTGTTACCAAAAGACGTTTGTATTGACAGTGAGAAATGAAAGCCTGTAGTCTTCATCGAGAACACTGTACCCAGCAATGATTAGCTAGACCAAGGTATGTTGATTATAGTTTGACTACTGAACACCAAGTCTAGCTGCGTGCTCCTCGTTAATTGTCCTATAATTCTCTGGTCCATAAGGTTCTGTCATCTCTCTGAAGAACCCTTGCTTCCGGTGCACTTCTAATCCCAAGTCGGCCATCATCATATCCATAAACGGTACAGCCTCAAATATGAAGTCTGGTACCCGTGCTCCACTGTCGTTTGGATAACGCCACTTGCCGAACCGATTATGCAGAACTGTCTGCCAATGGACATCATCTAACGTCATGGTCTCTTGATTTATCTTCTTCGAGTGACCGGCTGTTGCATTGGAAGTGACAGCTGAACTGGGATCACGGGCTAGGGTGCCGTCGAAGAAAGCGCTGATCCAAAGGCCCTGAATGTGCGCACAGGTACCGTTGCTAAAGTTGGTCGAGTATCCCGTAAAGGCAAGGTCCTTTGTTCTGAGGAATTCTGCAGTGCCTGGAACCATAAAGTGGTAGAGCATCAGAGGTGTATGAGATACTGTTGGCGTGAATAGTCCATCAGTAGCAGGCATGCTGAAGGCCTTTGTTTCGGTGAGCGGCTTGTAGTTGGGATTGAACTTCATTGGTTTCTTCAGCATTGGAAATCGCTTCTGAATTTCCTGATCAGCACGGTCAAGAAGGTCAATGCAGGTAGCAAGGCCTCCGTCTGGTGGGTTGCCCTCATCGCTGGCGGTCGGCACATAAGGAAGTCCAATCTTGCGGTCAATACCCTCAGGAAGAAACTTAAGGGGCGAGAATGGCTTCCAACCAGTAACCGCAACAAAAGCGTCAGATTTAATTGTCGTTCCTTCTGCATCATCAAGGTGAACCTTGCCCTCACTTAGATGCGAGAGATCCGACTCGTAAATTTTCACGGTGCCATCGCGGATAGGCTTATAAAAGTCGGTCGCATAGTTGAAGATACCAAAGGCTGTGCCAGTATGCATGGCCGAAGACGTTGGCTTGAGCTTTTTAAGCTCAGGGTGTGTATCAAACTCCATTTTGGCAATGACATCGCTGGCCAGAATCTTCCAAAAGACGGAAGTAATGGCGCGGCCGACGGCTGTGCCATGCCAGAACGATTTAATGACGTGGTAGCCACTATCCTGACCCCATATGCATGGGGCAAACCAGTGAAGCCAACGGATATCTGTTATAAGGCACATTAGCTATGGACCTCATGATCAATCATCAGTGGCGTATCTCTACTCACTGACGAGTTTCTCGATCCACACTTTAAAAGGAGTTACGAAAGAGGGAGACATCCAAACCGGACCGTGGCCAGTTGCTAGGCATATCAAATATTGTCAGTTCAGCGGTCTCTAGAATACAGCATGGCCTGCTTTTCGAGGTCATAGATGTACTCACGTCTTATGATCCAGTCAACTTGGACACCATGAGTCGCGTACGCATAAACGGCATCCCAGCCAGACTTCGTCCCCCCAAAGACAGTCACACGCTTTTTTGTATTGACGGTATCTTTATACTTTTGAAAGTCTCTGCTGTGAAATAGTGGCCTGTTGTATTGTTCTTGGCCTCTGATATGAGGCATTAGAGGCTCCGAATCCTGACCCGTTGCGACAATCAGCCTCTTGGTGAAGACCCTGGTAGGCAGTTCGGATTGCTCGCTCTTGATTTCGAGCAGCCAGCCGCCGTCATCTTGATGCTCCGCCGATATCACTTTGGTACTTAACCTCAGATATCGGTCTATGCCAAACTCTAGTGTATAAGACTCCAGGTAATTGTGCATGATCTCCCCTGGAATGTACTGCAGCGGCTCGACGCCGAAACGCTCGGTGGTCATAGGGAAGTCCGGGTATTCGTAGGTTCCGAGTAGGTTATTCGACCTGAGGCATGGGTAGACGCGCTCATTGGACCAGACACCGCCGACCGACGCATTGGCATCGAAAATGGCGAGAGAATGGTCCGGGTGAGTGACATGATATTGCTTCGCGGCGCCGAGGCCGTAGTACCCTTGATTAGAGTTATCAATTGCTTCCAACTGGATAACAACAAGAAGCACAGATCTCCAATATTTACTGTCTCGTTTGAGACAACTTACCTGCTCCGACGACAACTAGATCAAAGTCTTCCATTGGCAGCAGTAGCAGCAACGACTGCAAGGGAGTCTATTGAGAGTCTCATAAACCACGAAACAGTCTAGAAACAAGATGTAAAGCTGAGAAAGAAGGTGTACTACGTGGGCTTAGTGCCTCGGGTAGATAGTCAGAGTTTATAAGCTTTTTTAGGTCCTGAATCCTTCAGAGCTAAACTTTATCAGCCCCTGCTGACTCCGCTAGAAATATGCAGTGAGACATCCGGTGAGATTTTATGGTCAGCAAAAGCCGAAACCAGTAAGGCTCGCCCTATTTTACCGATATTTACATCTGGTTTACCCCTCTTTGTCCTTGTTTCAGCCTCTCCTGGGGGTAATTGAGCTATTTATATAATAGCGCAGCGCTAACTAGGTATCCCAAAGTCCGGTCTCGACAGGCAAATAGAATTCTTGAACCTTCAACAATGGGATGCGAATGTTGCAGTCCACCGGCTCCAACTACTGAGCCGGTTGCTGCACCAATTGCTGCTCCAATTGAGGAGACGAGCAGTTGCCAGGATTCTTACTACAATAGCGGTGACAGCGACGTCGAGCCTCTCGAGACTAAGGACCCGGGCCAGGGAGAGCCCAACCAGGAGAAACCGGACGATTGCTGCTCCTCTGGCAAATGCCCAGACGACAAAGCTAAGGATAATACCGATGCGCCTGATTGCTGCCGTGGCAAGGTAGGCCCATGTTGCGACACGTCTTGCCTTGACCGCTTGGCTATGCGGGAATGCGAGATGAGCGCTGTCGCTGCCCCCGGAGCAAGCGCCAAGACAAAGAGTGAGTAGTTACGCTTACAAAGACATTCGAGATTGCTAACTCGTCTCAGCTTGCAGTGGAGCTGCCGACGGCAAGGCATGCAGCCAGCATAGCACCTCCGCCCTTGACCGCTATGGCGCCACTCTCCAAGCCCTGGGATGCATCTGCCGTACTCTCCTTTCTCTCGGCCAGGAAACCTGCTGTGAAATTCGCAAGCGCCATTCGCTGGACGGGAAGCAGTACTCCAAGAAGTCCTCTGCTCGCTCCCTTCTTCACACTTCGCTAAATTCCTGCAGCAGCAGCGGCTCCGTCACGCAGAACCAGGCCGCGCAGAACCGCCCTCGCCTATACAAGGGCTCTGGCGAAAGCGTCAAATCTATCAATAAGTCATCTACGGTTGCCTGCGCACGCTCTTGTTGCTCCAAGGACAAGCCCGCCAAAGAGCCTTCCATCAAGGGCAAATGCTCTAAGTCTTGCTGCTCAGAGAGGAAACTTGCCAAGGCTCCACCCATCAAGCAAAATTGTGCCAAATCGTGCTGCTCCCCTGACAAGCCTACCAAGCCGCCTGTCGCCGACACTGGACGCCTTGACTCTTGCTGCTCCGAGACTGAGCGTTTCGAAGAATCCCCTCCCAAGGTCGGCTGCCCCGGATCTTGTTGCCCCGAGGACAAGCGTGCCAACGACAATGATACCAAGAGCATCTCTGCGGTCTCATGCTATTCGAAGGTCAAGCCCGTTGTTGAACCTCCACCTAGTGGATCTGCAGGATCTTGTTGCGGAACAGACAAGATTGCGGTTGTTAAAGAGACCCTCGATGCCGCTTGCGCTGGTTCTTGCTGCAGGCCACCTAAGCAGGATATCGTCAAAGCACCAAAGACTAGTTACGCAAACTCTTGCTGCTCGGAAAAGCGACCGGTCAGCTCTCCGGGCTCTTGCGCCGATGCCTGCTACTCCTCTGCTGCGCCTGATCACAGGTTGGCGTTTGAGAAGGCCCCGGTTCAGGCTATCACAGACATAGAGAACCAGGGTACCGGCAAGGAGCATGTTGTTCTCAGCATTTCCGGCATGACGTGTACTGGCTGCGAGACAAAGCTCAATCGAACTCTCGCTACAGTTCCCGCTGTCAAAGACCTGAAGACGAGCCTGGTTCTCTCACGAGCTGAGTTCAACATCGACCTTCGCCTCGGCTCGGTGGAAGAAGTTGTGAAACATCTGGAGCGAACGACCGAATTCAAGTGCGAAATAGTTCAGAACCAGGGATCTAGCCTGGATCTTATCGTTCCCAATGAGCCCTCGAAATTCATGAGTCAGACATGGCCGGAAGGCGTCATTGATATGGCGCTTGTGGACAAGCAGACCGTACGAGTTGCGTTTGATTCCAAGGTTGTGGGAGCCCGAGACCTCGCCGAGAAGATCTGGGGCCCGCCAATTGAACTTGCTCCGCTTCGTGGTGATCCTTCGCTGGAGGCTGGGAGCAGGCATGTCCGCCATGTTGGATACGTGACGCTTCTCTCCGCTCTCTTGACGATTCCTGTTCTTGTCATGGCATGGGCTCCTCTTCCCGAGCGGGAGTTGGCCTATTCCTCGGCTTCACTCGCGTTGGCAACTATCGTTCAATTTGTTATCGCAGGACCTTTCTACCCTAAGGCTCTGAAGGCGCTTGTTTTCTCCAGAGTTATCGAGATGGACCTTTTGATCGTCTTGAGCACCAGTGCTGCCTATATCTTCTCTGCGGTCTCTTTTGGGTACTTCATCGCAGGGAAATCCCTTTCGACTGGACAATTCTTCGAAACGAGCACTCTCTTGGTCACTCTGATCATGGTTGGCCGATGGGTTGCAGCTCTCGCTCGTCAGAGAGCTGTTGAGTCCATTTCTATCCGGTCACTCCAAGCATCGACAGCCGTCCTTGTCGACAAAGAAAGTGGAACGGAACGTGAGATCGACGCCCGACTTCTTCAATATGGCGACACATTCAAGGTTCTTCCAGACACCAGGATTCCGACCGATGGCACCGTTGTCACTGGGTCTTCTGAGGTCGACGAGTCTATGCTCACGGGTGAATCCAGACCGGTGGAGAAGTATCCCAAATCGGTGGTGATTGCTGGTTCTATCAATGGACCTGGAGTCATGACTGTTCGGCTAAACCGTCTGCCTGGTGACAATACCATCCACGCCATTGCTGCGATGGTTGACGAAGCCAAGCTATCGAAGCCCAAGTTACAGGACCTGGCAGATCGGGTGGCATCCTATTTTGTTCCCGTGGTGGTTACGTTGACGATCATTACGTTTGTCATCTGGGTCGCAGTGGGCATGACTGTCCGTGGTTATGGAGGATCTGAAGCTACCATTCAGGCCATCACCTACGCCATCACTGTTCTCATAGTCTCTTGCCCATGTGCAATTGGATTGGCTGTTCCGATGGTCATTGTGATTGCCAGCGGAGTCGCGGCAGAACGGGGTATCATCTTTAAGTCCGCGGACGCTATTGAAGTCGCCCATAAGACTTCGCACGTCGTGTTTGACAAGACGGGAACTTTGACTCGAGGAAAGCTCTCCGTTGTTGGAAATGAGTGCGTCGACGAGGACAAACTTCCACTTCTTCTAGGTCTGGTTGAAAACAGTCGACACCCGGTTTCGGTTGCTGTAGCTGCCCACCTCAAGGACATCGGTATCCTGACTTCGACTGTTCCCGAGCCGAAGAGTTTGACTGGTAAAGGTGTCGAAACCACCCTGGGCGGTCAGAAACTTCAAGCTGGCAACTCTCGCTGGCTGAATCTGTCGAACCATGAACTTGTCCAGCCAATGCTTGTTCAAGGCTGCACTGTGTTCTGCTTTACGATCGACAATGAACTAAAGGCGGTCTATGGACTTGAGGACGAACTTCGACCCGATGCCGCGCAAACGGTTGAAACCTTGCAGAAGCGTGGTGTCTCGGTACATGTGGTTTCTGGCGACGATGACGGAGCCGTCCGCACGTTGGCATCCAAGCTTAGCATTCCTGGTGACAATGTGCGCTCTCGAAGCTCGCCTGCCGACAAGAAGGATTACATTCAGACTCTCCTCGGTACCGCCACAGATTGCAAGGATCCGGTTGTCGTTTTCTGCGGCGACGGCACGAATGATGCTGTTGCTCTCGCGCAGGCTACTATCGGCGTCCATATGAACGAAGGCACAGATGTCGCGCAATCCGCTGCGGATGTGGTTCTCATGCGCCCTTCCCTGGCCGGTATTCTGACCATGATGAACGCGAGTCGGAAATCTGTCAACCGCATCAAGTTCAACTTTGGATGGAGTTTTGTGTACAACACATTGGCAGTTCTTCTTGCTGCTGGTGCCTTTGTTAACGCGAGGATTCCTCCAGAGTTTGCGGGACTGGGAGAGTTGGTGAGCGTGCTGCCAGTCATTGCTGCCGCGGTGCTTCTGCGCTGGTCGAAGATCTAGACTCAGAGCGCCATCATTGCACGAGTGGCGACGGCTGAAGTTCCACAAACTCTCCTTGATATCCGACTGGAATCATTGTCACCAAAGACGGGGTGCAACAGCTCCCATCGTGGGCGATCTTGAATCGCATCGCAGAATGCTGCAGTCCTGTCGCTATCGATCGTTCCATGGCTTGCTTCAATGTCAGAGAAGGCACCTTTTACGCAGCCTTGACACCAACCGTACCGTTCTACACATCTCCTATCCTATAGGATGTCCTCTTAAACAACACGACTCCTCGATAGAATGAGTTGCAGAGGGGATTCTGGGAAGGGGCTCACAGTTTTTCATCTTGGCTTCGTTCTCATCGTTGAAGTTTTTATACATCTATAGCTGCCTTGTATGATTGGTTTGGAATCTGGCAAAATTTCTAGCCAAGATCCAGACACAAATATTACACTCGCTTACAGACGAAGCTTTTGATGCATCCGCTCATTATCCCCAGAAGTGACTCCCAAGTTATCCGTACCGCAACGCCGTGCTAGAAGACCATCCGTTTAGAAACATCAGGCATTTTTGGCTCTAGCCGTTCTATCTCTAGGTTCTATCCTACTGTGGGCGCTTTCCCCTAACCATCTGGCGGCGCCTTACTTTGCGCTGTTGCCTCTGTTTCACTTGCCTTGACGTCCGCAGGGTGACACCATATACCTTCTAAACATGGCCCCGGAAGTGGTCCAAATGTTGGAGTCTGATATCTCTGCACTTAAGATGCTTACACCGGATCCTCTTGCTGCTCTGCTTAGCCTGTTTACGCTTAACTAGTTGCTAGTTATCGAGGTGGTCGTTTATGATAGTCGGTTGGCAGTATGTAAAGGCGCGCTCTTTACAAGAGTCGCTTATTACCGATATAATCAGGATATTGCGGGATTGGTCTTAGACTGGGACATCCTAGCCATTCGCATACCTATAATTGCGCCTTTCTTAATGTCACTCTGTTTATGACTATTTTTATGGTCTACGATTAAAATAGCAGCATAATCTTCCAGGTGCGATATGATTTGAATGAATTGAAGGTATTTCAAAGTGTAGTGCGAGCTTTGTGGCCAAAATGAGAGAGTTGTTGTGTTGGAGGCATCGGTCATGATGGCTCAAAGTGTATTTATATTGTGATTTTTCAATGTGTAACCTTGATCTATCTCCAAGGAGATATGCCATAAGGTCAAATTCAAGTGTAGTGCGAGTCAAGGCTTTGTTGTGTAAAGAAGCGGGGTTGGTGGAGTTGGCGGAGACTTTTGTCACAATTGTAACCTTATTATAACCAAATTCCTTATACAGCCTCGACATGACATTGCTTCTAAAAACAAGTGAAGATGATACTTTCAACCAAATATTAGATTATAGCATTCAGGATTATAAATGTACTAAACGTTCCGCAACACCCGCTATTTGAGCGCTATCCTCAAGCTCAACAAGGTGTTAAGCACTACAGACAATATGGTGGTCGCTAACTGAGCGTAACTGCATACCAGATGAGGCCTAAGACGGCGCCCATAATGATAATAACCGGAGGGCTCAAGTTGAATGAGTAGCCGAAGACAAAGCTTGATGCTGTCACAACAACCCACCACGGCTCCTGTGCGAGACTCGTTCCCCGCTGAAAACTTTCAGCAATATATCCGATTTGCCACAAGCGATAAACCGCGGTATAAATGAGTCCCACAGCACCGGCGTTGACACCCCTGAGAAGGGACTTAACCCACCTCAGACCGCGGATAGCGCTCCAAATACCCATTGTACCATGAACTGTAATAAGGCCAGGAGCAAATATTCCAATAAACCCAAGCATTGCTCCGACGGCCGAATTATATCCACCATTAATTGCTGTCAAAGCGCCTAGGTATACCGCAAAGTTGAAGTTGGGACCGGGAAAACTTTGTTGGATCGCAAGACCGATAAGGAAGTCGCGGGGACTAACCCAGCCTTCAGCAACAACGTATTCGCGGAGCAGTGGAATGACGACAGGACCCCCACCGAAAATAATAGTCCCTGCGAGGTACATATTGGCGAAGAAGCTGAAAAGGTATGTCCTGACCTGCAATTTGCCACGAAGGACCATAATTACAATAAAGGTGATGAGAAAGAAGACAATAATGCCAAGGCCAAAGGCCCAAGAAAAGTTGAGGGACCGCTCTGGTGGGATAACGCGTGGTTCTGAGTCAGCATCTGAAGGTGAATTCTCAGTGATTGGGAGCGTCTGCGCATTGTTTTCCTGGCTCGTGCGGGAGACCACGTCATCGTGTTCCCTGGTAGTGCCGAACGATGCAGCAGTGGTAGTGGTATTGTTCTGGTCGGCAGATCGCCCGTGTGGAAGTTCGATGGACTCCGGCTCTTGTGCTCTAAGCCGTCTTGTGGGGTTCTTCATCAAGCCGACTATAGTCTTGATAGGGCCATGAAGCCAGCGATAGTCATGGACGATGGTTGCACAGCCGGCCATGAACATCAGAAGAGGAAAGTACCAGAGCGCATTGTACAGAATCCCGGCCGTACCTCCAAGCAAGACGAGTATACGAGTTATTTTATCAGTGATGGCCTTTTCTGATAGTTGAACAGCAGCGACTGCGATAATGCCCACAGTTGAGGCGTTGAGCCCGGAGAGAAGTGCGTAAACG
This sequence comes from Fusarium transvaalense, assembly GCA_013623685.1. Classification (NCBI taxonomy): domain Eukaryota; kingdom Fungi; phylum Ascomycota; class Sordariomycetes; order Hypocreales; family Nectriaceae; genus Fusarium; species Fusarium transvaalense. Next base: position 37,096 of record JABFFG010000009.1, read on the forward strand.
GGTCCGGGAAGAGTGTCTCCAATATTGGAGACGCCAATAGAGAGACCATACATTCCCAAGGCCCCAGGCAAGCTAAGGAAGGAATTCGTTACTTCGGTAAGGAGAGTGCCTGTGTGCTTGCGGTTGCCTACCTCCAGATGAAGAAGCCCAGTAAAGCAGGAAGGAAACCATCATGAATCAGGTTAATGCAGTAGTGCATCTTGGTGCTGCCAGGGCCAGAGAAGGCCTGGCAGACGCTGAAGAGTTCCTGATACTGTATATCGATCAGCGCAACTGTTCTTGCAAATAATTCATAAAAAAAAAGTTTGCTTACCACTTGATTGTCAATCCATTGCAGCTTATTGACGAATTTGTCTTGGAACTAAGACAGGGGAGGGTATTCGTTAGCGCTTGTCATTTCTTGATGCTTGGATGCGCCGCTAGGTATGCATCGTCAAAAAATTGTACAAGTACTTACGATCTTGAAATGCACTGGGGGGCCGCCGAAGGCTGTGAAACCAAGGTGGTAATTGGTGCTGATGGTATTCCAAAACTTGGCCTTCAAATTACCAGGTCGCCAACTTCCCAGAACCATACCAGACCGGATCGCCATCTGGAAATTATTGCAGCAAAGCGATGTATATCGAAAGTCGGCAGAATCTTACGGGAACCATTGAACAAGCAGCTACCTCTGAAATATAGATAAATACCAATTTTAAAGATACTGTGGAAACCATCAGGGCGCAATTGCATCAACCAATCATCGGCTCGATACATAGCACATGGGGTTACTGAATTGCAGCTACCCCACATTCCAATAAGTGAATTTTGCCTAGAGCCAATCAAGGTGAGAGGGTGGCTAGGACCCCAGAAACAAATAATTCATAAATGACTCACGCGGATTATCCCCCCCCCCAAATTGATAATGAGGTTATGGGAATAGCAGTGGTGGGATTTATTCATCTTGCTAAAAGAGCAGAGACAAGATAGGCATTGAAGTTATTATTACTATAACAACTTATTTTTAGGGTTCTTATTAAAGCCTTAAGCTATAATTACTACTACTTAAGTTACATTACAATTGACAATTTAATACTTCAATTCTGAGATTAACTAAATATATAGTTTATTTAATAGGCTTTAATATAGCTTTACTATTAACCCTATTAGCAATTATAAAGGTCCTCCAGCCTGATTATAATTCTCATCTAGTGTTATCTCCTGTTATATTGCAGGGAATATATAGTAAATCTACAGAACAGAATTGTAATCATTCTACATATATAGTATACTCAGAATGGCTGTTAACTATCTGTCGAAGTCGCTTGATATGTAACTATAACTGCTACTGGTGCTAATCCTGAGATAGATAACCGAGAGGCCGACCCCCTTTCCCCGCGTTTCGTAGCCGGCATAGAACAAGTCAATCAACCTAGTCACAATAGCACAAAGTAACAATAGGAATAGCGCATGTTTTCGTGGTATACAAATAGTATATTTGCGCCTATACCAGGTTACAATAATATCCTCAGAATTTGTACCTCGGATCCCTTTCAATAATGTCTGCACTGGAGCTCCCAACAATGATGTATGCTTGGAGAAAACATCGAGGAAGCCCAAAACCAGTACGTGAGAATCACCAAACATAGACTCCTGTTCCTGACATGATTGAGGTTTATGAAGAAGTCCCTGTCCCCAGTCTGTCTTCCAATGGCATCCTTTGCAGAATGCTTGCATCCGGTGGTATGAGCAACTTGTCACCCAGCGTGGATTAACAATTAACAGTCATCAGTTTGTCGGAGTGATCATTCCCTACTCACTATAGACAAGCAAGCGTCTTGGTTTGAAGAACAGTATATTCTGGTATGGTCATAGTATACACACATACAACCATTGCTGATAGTACAGGGACACGAAGGCTGTGGGCAGGTCATTGGATTAGGCAGCGCGGTGCAAACTAATAAGATCAAAGTGGTAAGACTAAGACCCCAAGCCATGGATGCGGACACTGACAACGGCTCTAGGGTGACATTGTAGCTCTTCATGCAGTCCCCGGCTGCGGAGAAGACGATTGCCCAGAATGTTCGCGCGACTTGTCACAACTATGTGAAAGAGGACATCACTCTGGGATTGGCCAGGATGGCTTTTATGCGCCCTATGCTGTGGTAGATATACGGGGCGTAGTAAAGGTTCCCGACGGTAAGTATTGGAGCACAAAGTCAATGGTTTTATGACTGAGATCTTGTTAGGCGTCACGTCAGCGGAGGCTTCTGTAGCTACAGATGCCGTGAGTACTGCATACCACGCCATTATGAGAAGAGGAGAAGTCAAGAAGAAAGAGACTGTCTTTCTTTTTGGTCTAGGCGGCCTTGGTTTCAACGCTCTTCAGATATTGTTGTACATTGGAGCAAGGGTCATCATTTCGGATATACGACAAGAGCTTCTTGATGAAGCAAAGCAACTGGGCATTCCGTCTAGCGATCTTGTTCCAGTTGGGAAATCTCCGCAAGTTTTTATCCTAGAGAACGACCTTTCGGGTAAAATAGATACCGTTCTGGATTTTGTTGGCACTCATCAGACTTTTGAAGATGCTCAACACATTGGTAAGTTTATCATTTTGACTTGATCGCTTCGATTAACAGATCCAGTTCGTCGAGGTGGCAAGCTACTTTGCATCGGAAGTCTTGATCCAGAGAACACCATTCATATGAAGATTGGTACAAGAAAGAGGCTCTCATTCATCTTTTCTTATGGCGCCCAGGTGGAAGATCTAGAGCAAGTTCTTAACCTCATTGCGGCTGGACATATCAGCCCTCGTGTTGAGACACGAAAGATTTCCGAATTTGAGCAAGTTCTGCAAGAGCTGGTAGAAGGCAAGATTAAGTCACGGGTTGCTTTGATTCATGAATAGCGTGATCTAATAGATAGAACTATGTTGTGTTTATCCATTCACACTCGCACTTGCTGGTAACCTCGTTCCAACCGCTGCAGTAGTTCCAGCATCTACTGGCAAGATGGCCCCCGTAATCCACCTAGCATGGTTACTTGCCAGAAACACAACAGCACAAGCCGCATCCCATCCTGTGCCCTCTGTTCCCAGCAAACTTCGTGCTCTTCTCGCTTCTCTGGCCTCGTCCGTCATTCCTTTCGCATACATCATTGGAGTATAAAGCATCTATAGGAGTTAGTATTATTGTAGTTTATAAGTCCAATACACTTACTCCAGGACAAACACAGTTGACTCTGATACCATCCCGGGCGTGATGTGCTGCCATGGCTCGTGTCATGTTGACAACAGCGCCTTTAGCAGTTGGGTAGAGAAGGTGTGGTGTTCCGCCCTTGAGACCAGCCACGCTCCCCATGTTGACTATAGATCCCTTGATCTCCTCAGAGTTGGTCATCATGGCTGGTATAGCGTACTTTGCCATCAAAACCATGCTGGACACATTGACATCGAGGCCTGTTGTCCAACTAGCCATGTCCACGTCAACAGCTGTTCCTGGCGCCCCTGCTATTCCAACATTGTTGACAAGTATGTCGAGTCGCCCGAATCTATCAAGCGCTAATGCAACAGCTTTTTCGCAGTCACTTGCAACTGTGACATCTCCTTGAGCTGGAATTGAGTTCTTTTGGTCTGATCTTTGATTGGCCATTTCAGCTGTTTTGCTTGCCCATTCAAGATTCATGTCGAGACATATCACGCTGCAACCCTCATCTGCCAGCATGATTGAGATTGCTCGACCGTTGCCGATGCCATCTCCAACACAACCAGCGCCAGTGACGATGGCGACTTTGTTTTTTAGTGATCGAGAAGGAGGATCAATTGGTATTTCTGAAGACATGATGTCCAATTCGGTCCGAGTATTATTGGAGTCAAGAAATTAGATAAACTTGAAATCGATTGTTCATGTCCTTTTGCCAACAATCGTATACGTTCTATAGATTATGGCCTCGGGTTTGAATACAACGGTTATCCCGATTAGGCATTCCCGGACCTAACTCCGACCTCAAATTGTGGGGTTGGGCCGAGGTCCAGGTAGTGATTGTGGAATGGACTAATTAACTGCTGCCGACTGGAAACCCCACATCAAAGGACAACACATGTTGATGGAAACACTTCTGCGCCATTCAATTTCGAACACCATCAACATTCATCATGTGCGACTTTTCGGAATACGGCGGCAAATCTGCAGAATGGCTTTCAGTCGAAGCAAGCCTACCTCCTCCATCTGCTTTCGCGGATATCTACGAGCAACAGAAGGTAGTTAACCAAGGCCGTGAGCAAGTCTCGGCCAATGACATGAAACAACTAGCTGCATCTATTCGACTGACAGATCATAATGTTCTGGCAAGAGACGGGACGGTTCTAGAAGCACGCAGCTATAGGCCAGTAGATGCCGAGACAAACCTTCGTCTTCCAATTTACATGCACCTTCATGGAGGAGGCTATCTGTTCGGTTCTTTATCGTCAGAGGATGCGATTTGTACGCGAATTGCACTCGGCGCTAGAGCAGTAGTTTTCAATGTCAACTACCGTCACACACCTGATGCGGTATATCCTACAGCCTGGAATGACGTCGAGGATGCCTTCTACTGGGTGCACAATAACATCGATGAGCTTCTTGGTAACCCTAATCAGGTACTGGTAGGGGGTATCTCAGCCGGTGCTCAACTTGCAGCTGCTCTTGCTTTGAAACAAAATGTGTCTTCTCCCGATATACTCCCAAAGCCCAAGATCGCTGGACAAATCCTCATGATTCCTGCATTGGTTCAATCGGAACACTATCAGTCTCAACTCAATCAGCTTAAAGACCCCTCAGTATCCTCATATCTCGAAAATGAATATGCTCCTATCCTTTCCAAGAAGGTCATTGAGTTCTTTACTGGACTACTCAAGCTACCGCTCTCTGCTTCTGACGATGTCGATCTTCGCTTAAACTCTGGAAATGCCTCAATCGCGCAAGTGAAGGGGTTGCCACCTACAGTACTAGGTATAGCTGGCCTTGATCCGTTGAGAGACGAAGGCTTGCTTTATGGAAAGAAGCTGGCTGAGGCAGGGTAAGATCGCCACCAATAACTTTGTTGATCCATTTCTAACAAATCATTTTAGGGTCCCTACGGATATTCACGTTTTCAAGGGCTTGCCTCATGGTTTTCGCCGCTATGGGGAGCAGATAAGTGAGTCAAAGAGATGGGATAAAGTCATGGAAGATGGGATCAAATGGGCAATCTCAAACCCTGAGCCTTCTTTTGAATTCGAGGTTAAAACGTCCTAATATTAATTCAACTAGATTTATTCAACTACACTCGAAACAATACAAACATCAATTCATCACAATCTTTAGTTGTGCCTCATTACAAAATCCGAGTACTCCCTAGCCTTGACTTCATCACATCTCCTTCGATATCCCGGTGCTGGCCCGTTGTACCGTGTCATGGACCGCTTCTGCTTGTTGACCAAGTTCTTGTTGACTCCAGTCATCCAAGAGTCAACCTCATTAGCCAGTAGTCCTTTGCCGCAGTCATGCACGTGCTGCGTCCACTCCTCCATACCCTTGTCAGTCGCTTCCACATAAGTAACTTTATTGTCGCGGGCATAGCGGATAAACTCAGCGACCCAATCAGCCGCATACTCGATTGACCTATTAAATTGGGATTGTTAGTAATTTTGTATACATATGTGTTTAGAGCAAGCGTACCTCGGAATGTTGCCAAACATCTGGTGTGGCCCCATGATCATAAACATATTGGGAAAGTCTTTGACCGTAAGCCCGAGGAATGTCTTGATTCCATCGTCCCAAACATCTTTCAACTTGGTGTCATCAAGACCTCTGATATCCACAGCATTGAAGGAACCAGTGACAGCATCGAAACCGGTAGCGTAGATGAGAATATCAAGCTCATGAAGCGCATCACCTGTCTGAACACCGGTTTCTGTGATCTGATAAATCGGATCTTCCCTTATATCCACCAACTTGACATTGGGCTGATTGAAGACCTCGAAATAGCCACTCTCCAACGGGACTCGTCTTGTACCAAAGCCATGGTTCTTCGGTATCAACTTTTCAGCAATCTCTGGATCATTAACTCTTGAGCGAATCTTGTCTGCATGGAATTTGCTGTATAGCTCATTTGCCTTGGGATCTGTGAACACATCGGACGAGATACTGAGAACTTTGGCAAATCCAGGCAGAGCATAAAGCTTCTCCCAGTGTTCTTGGCGTTCTTCTTCCGTCATAGAGAAGATGCTCCTGGGGTCGCTCACATGGATAAAGCATGAATACGACTCGCGACACTGGCGGAAGATTTCTGGGTATTTCTTGCGGATTTCTTTCATCTCCTCAGGACTAATCTTCGAATTTCTCAAAGGGGCTGTCCAGTTGGGGGTTCTTTGAAATACCGTTAGGTGTCCAACTTTGTCAGAGATTGCTTGGATGGTCTGGATGGCTGTTGCACCTGTGCCGATGATCCCGACTCGCTTTCCAACAAGACTAGAAGCATCGCTGGGCCATCTTGCCGTGTGCCAGGACTCGCCTTTGAAATCACGAACACCGGGAATGTTGGGTAACGTTGGCTTGTTCAAGATACCCATCGCTGTGATGAGGTACCGGCATGTGTAATGGCATCCATCCTCATCTTCCAGTAGCCATGAAGAAGTATCTTCTTGGAATCTGGCTGCCTTGACGCGCGTGTTGAATTGCATATCGCGCTTGAGGTCGAACTTGGACGTGAGATACTGGATATACCGAAGTGTTTCTGGTTGAGGGGCGAAATGCTCTGTCCAGTTCCATTCATCAAGAACCTCTTGCGAAAATGAGAAGATGTATGAATAACTCTCAGAGTCAAATCGTGCTCCAGGATATCTATTCCTGTATTGGTGTTAGTTCAAAGTCCATGGATGCCACGATGCGTGGAGCTACTCGCCAGAACCAAGTTCCGCCTTCAGCAGACCCAGCCTCGATTACTCGTGCTTTTAAACCGAGCTCTCGCATACGGTAAAGGCTGAGGATTCCGCTGAGCCCAGCACCGATTATGAGAACATCATAATCCAAGTCATTGCTTGACGATCCAAAAGCATCATCACGGAGTGGGTGCACTGAAGGCATTGTAGAGTTTCTGCGTTTAATGTGATAAGACTGAGAAGGCTGAAGAGAAAGCGTAAACAGAATCAATAGAAGACGTTAGTGATTCTCAATCACAAGACGCTGTGTCACATTGAACGATTTATGCAAAGAAAAGCGTCGTCGTAACTCATGTTAATTAAACACCCCACTAAACCCTTGTCAACCCCGCGTTCTTCAATCCGGTGTCAAGATCTGGACCATCATGTAACCGAGATACGGTATCGTGAAAACCGAAGCTTTTCCAAAACTGGATAACCATCACATAGCCGAACTTCTTGGCACCATAGGCGAAACGAATCCGCCTTTCGGCAACTTGATCTAGCCTACGAATGATGAAGAACCGTGTACGAGTTGATAGAGGTGATGTAACGCTATTGAATGTTTGTTCCAAGCTACATATGTGACTATCTACAACAACCCCTCGGCTTTCCAATAATTCTCTAAATCGCGGAGGAACGCCCACTTCAACCCTTGGCCGAACCCTTGAGCTTTCCAATCATTTAGGCTTTGCGGAATGTGTGGTACACCATCACGGACTGTAGAGTCATGAGCCACAACTACAAAAATGTTCTCGTTACAGTCCAACTCTTGAAGTTGCCTTGTAGTCTTGGTGGCCAGTTCTAGATCCAAGCCAAAGGTCAAGTCAAACAGACTATCAGTCGGTTTCCTTCCGCGTGACTTCTGCAAGCGCGCGAATGCTTCGCCGGGGCACAGAAAACTACCTTCTTTTGGATGACAAGGGTGTGGGGAGACGGTCTCCGGGATTGGAAGATACTCAGACGGTCGGAAGATACCAGCATAATGACAGACATCTCCACCCATGAGAATGAAGGTATCAGGATCAGTAGTTGTCCTGGCCAAGCCGCAAAGATGGCCTACAGCATGGCCAGGGCTATCAAGTAGATAAAACGACCCGTCTCCGAAATAGTCAAAGGCGGGGAACTGGCCAATCTTGAGTGAGTTGGGTCCTTCGAAACAAATCTCTCGTAGATTACGGTCTCTGGTACTTGTCAATATTGATTCATTGGCAAAGCTTTCAGTAAACCTACGCGTAATCCTTTTCCTGGATGGGGGATTCCGGATTGGCCGGAGCACCTGGAAGCATCGCTTTCTTGAAGCCGGGGCCGACAATAAGATCCGTTTGGTGCGGAAACGTGGAAGGGTCGCCAATGTGGTCCCAATGCCAGTGACTACAAAGCTTCAGTAACTTAGACTCTTGTCGGTGCACCAAAGATTACTGACCTCCATATCACTGCCTCAATCTCTTCCAAAGGGACATTATGCTCCTTTAGAATATCCGCCACGTTACCTGCTACCTCAATATTGTATTTTGTAGTTGGAAGATACTTGACAATTGACGGTGCATAATTCTCATAATCTTTCCGAATTCCCAAGTCAAAAACGAGTTTTCGGCCAGACTTGTGTTCGAGGAGGAATGATGACGACGGTGAGCTTTTGAATGTCTCGAGGCCTGGGACGGGAGGCGCCATGAATCTCTCAAGAATCGCTGGGCCGAAATCCACGGAATTAATGAGCTTGACAGCTTGCATCGCCTCTCCGCTGGGGATATCGAGACGCGTGTCTGGCTTCATAGTGGTTTTCCTGTAGATATCCAAAAGTTGGTTGAATAGAATTGTAACCTAAAGTGAAACACCGTCAATTGAAGCTGAACGAATACAGAGTTGCGCTTATGACCAAACATTAAAAGGTGGCGCCCGCCATCAGGAAATTAGCGCCAAGTCCAAGTCGTCGGTAAACATTTCGGTAATCTTGGTTGGGTATGGTCACCCAGCCACAACTACGACAATGCACTCCATCTTTCCCCGTACTCCGGACTGCCATACCACTACCCCAGATTATCCCTGTCAGAAATGCCTGCGAGAGTTCGACATAAGTATCCAACCCAAGAACTCGAAATGTGACAATCATTGACTCATCAACAAACACAAGATCAACAAACACGAGATCAAAAATGTCTGTTTCTGACAAGGGACCTACTATCAACCACGAGGAAGGCATGGCTGAGACACAACCGAGCAAAACGGTTGACACCGTCCATAAGGATGAGGCCATGAAAGTTCTGGCGGCCTATCAGGGCGATGAGATGTGGACGGATGAGGAAGAGAAGAAATTACGTCGCAAGATTGATTGGAGACTTATGCCTGTTCTTTGCGCAACGTACATGTTACAGTATTACGACAAGGCCATGCTTTCTCAAGCGGTATGCTCTTGTGTATGACAGCCCGATTGTCACTAACTCGTTATTACCAGGCATTATTCGGACTGAGAGAAGATTTGGGTCTCCTCAGCGGAGATCGATACGCCATGTCAGCCTCAATCTTCTACCTTGGTTTCATCGTGGGAGCTTATCCGACCATGATACTTGCCCAGCGATACCCGATCGAACGAGTTGCTTCTGGCATTGTTACAATCTGGGGTGTTTGTCTTATCTTAACGGTGGCCTGTAAAGATTACAAGACCCTCTATACGCAGCGATTCTTTCTTGGGTTCTTGGAAAGTGGCATTAGCCCGATGTTTATGATGATCGTCGTAAGTAGCATGCTTGTCGATCAATTTACACACACTCATATCTTTAGGGGAGCTTTTACAAGAAGAATGAACAAGCTATGCGAATGGGGTAAGAACTTGCATTCATTAGCGGCATATATATACTGACTTGAAGAACAGTATCTGGTACAGCTGTACTGGCTATGTCTCAATCATCTCCCCCCTCGTGAATTATGGGTTTGGTCTCCTTAATGGCGGTGTTTCTTCTTGGAAGTATATGTACTATTTCGCCGGCGCTCTCACCATCGTCTGGGGCATCATACTGGTCTTCGTCTTACCTCCAGACCCAGTTCGAGCCAAGGGCTTCAACGAAAGAGAGCGATATATCCTCGTCGCTCGACTCAAGTCAAACAATTCCGGAGTCCGAAATACCCACCTCAAGGTCGCCCAGATCTGGGAGCTTTTGCTGGACACTAAATTCTGGGCTGTTTTCGCAATCGCCTTTTTGTCAATGATTGCAAACGCGCCCATCTCTACATTTGTTCCCATCATCATCAACGGATTTGGGTTTAGCACACTCAACTCACTGCTGCTCATGATGCCCTGCGGTCTGTATGCAGGAACTCTTCAACTGCTGATGCCCTACCTTGCCTACCGATACAAGAACATCAGGACGTATCTGGTCTTTGTTGCTCAGCTCGGCACGGTTCTGGCTTCTCTTCTTCTTTGGCTTCTACCTCAATCGGCAACGGGTGCACTTCTCTTTGCGGTGTATATCCTCCCCTCTGTCGGTGGTGGCTATGCTGTGCTTATGGGTCTGCAAATCGCCAATACAGCAGGTTATACGAAACGTTCTGTCGCTTCGTCTGGCCTCTATATCGGCTACTGTCTGGGTATGGAAACATCCACGTCTCTTGAAAAAAAGTCAACTAACATAGCCATAGGTAATTTTGTTGGGCCCCTGTGCTTCAAGAAGGAAGACGCGCCGCGATATGAACCAGGCTTCATTGTCGTGGTTGTGACGGCTATAGTTGCAGCCTTGTTGGCAATTGCATATCGTCTTATGTGTATGTGGACTAACAAGAACCGCGACAAGGCTGGTATCATGGAAGGATTTGATCATGCGTATGAAGATGATCTCACCGACAAGAAGGTCTGTTCATTTATCTCTCGTGTCTAACAACTACTAACATGCAAGTCAGAATATGCAATTCCGCTACATTCTCTAGTGCTTTTCAGTGATGGGCTTGATCTTGAATATGTGTTCTTACGCCTAGTTTAGATGCTGCGCAATTAAATGTGTCGTACGATTTTCAATCGACTGTGATGTTATGTAATCTAATGACATTAATCTGTAAGGGGGTGGTCTAGATTCCTAGAAATAATGGGTCTGTAATTTATGTGGGCCACTACTCGGATGAAGTTGATCATTCCGCTGGGATTCAAGCGTTATCTTATCTACCGATGCTGTCGGCGGAATTCAATCCGAACATAAGCTACGATTTCGGTTAATTGCCTTATTTAGAAACGCCACCATACATCTGTTCCACAATCAGATGGTCGCTTCCTCCCTGTTAAGAAGGAGGGTCGCGCCTACAAAACTAACAACGAAATTTGTCTAAATCACAATTAATTACAAGGCTAGGAATATTAAGAAGGAATTGGCTATATTTTATCTGACTTGATTTGAGCTTATTATTATGGCTAAAACGCAAAAAGAGTGGTTGGTTAGCTTCGCTGTTGAAAAAGTTTGCCTGCGTTTTCACCATTTCATTATGATATCTAGTGTCATTCCCCTCTACCAAGATCCATGCCTCTAGTAGAAAACTCGATGTTTGTCTCTTTCTTTAATACTAGGAGAAGCGCCCAGAACTTCAATGAAATGATTAACTAAGTAACAGAATATTTCAAGCGATGGATTTTATTGCAAAGCTCTCATCTCATCTAAGTGCCCCTTACCCTAAACCCAGCATGACATGTGTCGACTAGTTTATCTTATTAGTGCCAAGATACACTAGCAGTTTCCCCACTTCTCATACTAAGCTACCCCAGATTCAGCTGCCCTCGGCCTGTAACTATGGTCCGTGGGTTTTAGACTCTTTAATACATGGGGTACATCTCGGCAACCCGCCATTTGCTTCCTTACCTTCACTGTATACCATTGAAATTCATCACTCGGCAATGACAGAACTCGTCGACAATTGGCTCCACTTTACGACTCAACAACCGAAACGCAAACGCGCTGAAGCCGTTTGTTTCTTTTGCCATTCAAAGAAGATCAAGTGCGATTTGCAGGTAGGTTTCTCCATTGCCGAAAATGGATATGCCGCGTGCTGATTGCGTAACAGAGCCGAAGCTCGCAGGGCCATGCAAGATGCTCCAACTGCGATAACCAGGACCAGGACTGTCATCTTCGGCCGTCCAGAAGAGGCAAGCAACGCCGTAGGGTGTCTACTCAAGCAGAGTGTGATGTTGAGACTGATATGGTCGACCCAGGTGGTGAGTCAGCCTTCATCCTTGTTGTCACTCGGGCCTCAGTAACAATGTCAAGGGGATGATGGGGACGATACTAGACAAGAGACTGATACTGCAAATATCGAATTTCAAGATGATCTAGTACATCATGGCATAATTGAATCACCAGCCTCTCCACCTGCCTCAATACCGCACGTGGTATTTGCTATTCCCTCAACCGAGCATCGCCCTGATATTTCTGCCACTCATCAAAACCCACCGAGCACATCGCCAACAGAAGGCGCCGGTCGCAGTCATGCAGGAGATGTTGACACAGGATTTCTCCAAGTATACGGGCCCGAGAACCAACTCGAAGCCGAACAACAAGAGCTCGTAGCAAATCTCGAGCTTCGAAACCCTGCATCAGATCCTAGACAACAAGAACTTCAACAGAGTTTTTCCGAAACATACTTCGAGTACTGCTACCCTTGGTGTCCCGTTCTCGACCGTCAGACACTCACATCTGAACTGGAGAGATCCCCCATGCTTGCGAATGCTCTCGCGCTTGCTGCGAGCCATATACAACCTCCTTTGCTACCGCACGAGGGACCAGCTACCTACTACAGGAAAGCAAGAATGATGTTTTATGAAGATGAGGAGCCGGATATTCTTACGGCATTGAAGGCTATCTCGCTGTTTTATTGGTGGGCACCGCGATCACCATCTACAGCTCACCGGCATTCTTCTTGGTGGTGGACTTCTGTGATAATACGACATGCGCAGCAGATGAACATTCATCGTGAGCCGAAAGAAGATACCGTCGTATCAAGTGAGCTTCATCTCAGCTTACGAAGGAGACTGTGGTGGACTGTCTTCGTACGTCTAGTGTTCTTTCCAGGTTGCACACATGCTAATCCTTGCCAGGCACGCGAGAGACTCACCTCCCTTTGCCAAAGCAAGCCCTGTATTATTTGTCCAGAGGACATGACCATCAAGGAAGTTCAACCGTCTGACTTTCCGAGCGATCCAGCATCTCAAAAGAAAGGCCGAATATTCATGTATTGGGTTCGCTTATGTGGTATATTGGGCAAGATATCCAAAGCGCTGTCCAAGTCTGTTGACTCGACGTCCTCTCCGTTTCCCAAAGAACTCAGACAGGAGCTCGTTGACTGGGTTCAGTCATTACCACCGGACCTCCAGCTTCCCATTGGTTCAAGTCGTACAGAATCGTTTGACCGCGACGTCCATCAGTTGCATCTCCCTTACCTAACAGCAACCATCATCATGCACCTTCAAAGAACGACCCCAGATTTACCTCAAGCTCTCCCACCAGCAATATTGGCAGCGTCATGCATCGCTAGAGTTCTACGAGACATTCTATCTCGCGGGAATGCGCGTTTCCTCATGGCAATTAACTGCTGGTACTGTGGAACGGCCTTTATTGCACTTCTACAAGCAAGTCGGATCAAACAGTTCTCACAGGAAGCAGAGGAGGGTTTAGACATTTTGGATCAAGCCGTTGGCCAGCTTCAGCATATGTGGGCTTCTGCGAATGTCATAAAACAAGGCTTTGAACGACTCCGCGCAATGCCTCGAACTATGATGCATCCTGGCAGACCCAAAACTACTGCTAATGGCGGTATTGGAGGGGATACAAGTTCATCATCTAGCGATTTCGACTGGACGCGCCTGTTTCCATTCGTGACGAGGTCGACGAGCAAGATCGCAGATTGCCTCCTTGCTGATAATGAGTTTGGTACCACGACAACAGCTTTACCATCGCCAGAGAATGTTGTGTTTCATGAAGACTTACTCAATCGGTATCAGGATTTACTGGAACCTTTTGTTGACTACAACTTTGACTTTGAAACGATCAACCTGCCTATTCTTTAATTATAAATGCAAACCTTGAGTCATTATATTTTGTAAAACATTCAGTGACCCGTATGCTTAAATAAAACTACTAATAAACAAAAGTATCTAACATGTTACTATATAGGCTAGAGAATTGAAACAAGGATATCGTAGCCATTTGCCTCTCAACATCGAAGTGTTTCTGCTTTCTCCACATACCAAGACAGATCACTCTCAGGATCCATCTCAAAAGCCGTAAACCCATTACCCATAAACCTGAAGGGATTTGACGTGTTGTACGTGATATCAAAGTCCTCAGCACGGATATCCCCAAGCATACGGTTGAAGAGATGAGCACTGCCACCAAAGAGCGCCGTGACTCGACCATCAACTCTACCTCTCTTGTACCAACTCGTGCAACCACCGCTCCAAACAAGAGTCTTGTGGACTTCATCACAATACTTAATAAAGGCATCGACCTTTTCCCTTTTTGGAACGACGTACTTGATGTCTTCAGTTGCCATCTTCTTGATCCACTTAACAAAGTAGTCGCCTGTCCAGTTGAGCGACTCTACAAGTGAACCATGACCACCAAGACAATTGGGACCCATCATCATAAAATAATTGGGCATTGATGGTACAGCGACTGAGAGATATGCTTCAGGGTCTTCCTTCCATTGCTCTCGGAGGTCGATGTTATTGAGGCCAACGATAGGATACCGGGGCCGGAATGAGACATCGAAACCAGTGGCATAGATGACTGGAACACACGTTAGCATTTCTACTTTTCAAGACATGAAGTGAGTTTACTTACTGACGTCCACCTCATGCTCCTTGCCATCAGCAGTCCGAAGACCTTTCTCTGTCACTTGTGTAATAGCACTATCTGTAAGATGGCAGTTCGGTTTGAGGAACGATTCCAGATATCCAGGACCTGGTGTTATGCGACGACAGCCTAGTTCCCACTTTGGTATCAATTTGGAGCACAGAACCGGATCGTGGCCAAGCTTCTCGGCCATCTGCTCAGCCGCCATCTTCATTCCTGCTTCATTGTTCTCCCCCTTTCTAAAGATATAGAAGGACTTGTTGGTTCGTGAGATGATTCCCTTGCGGTGCTGTAAATGAAGTTCCGGGTCTTGAAAACGTTCCTTGTCTTGGGCTGAATATCGAGGATTGGGGTCATCATCCTCTCGACCCAAGTGTTTTGACGGAGGGGCCCGGTAGAAAACCCAGGCTGGACCTCGGACGAAGTTGGTCACCTCAGTGCCAGGTAACTTGACCATCTGAGGAACGATTTGGATTCCTGAGGAGCCGTTACCGATCACAGCTATGCGCTTATTGGAGTAGTCAAAGTCATGATCCCAGCTGGCTGAGTGGGTTGTATGGCCCTTGAAGTCTTTCATACCTGGGATCTTTGGCCACGATTCGTGTCTTTGGACAATTAGTACTGAATAAAACAATCGCCACGGTATAAACTTACACAAGGACTCCTTGAGCTGAGATCAATACGTGACAGTATTCCTCTCTTTGGACACTCTCATGTTCTACCGTAACTCTCCATTGACCTAGGTCATCCAACCACTCTGCCCCGATAACCCGAGTATTAAGTCTCAGGTCGCGATCGAGATTCCATTTCTTGACTGTCGCTTTCATGTAAGCCAGGATGTCGCCGCCACTGGCGTAGAACCTATCCCAGTCGGGATTGGGGTCAAAGGGAAATGCCTAGATATGATTAGATAAGAGTCTTGTATATGAGTCAAGGCTACCAACGTAAATATGAGCAGGGACATCGCATTGAACCCCGGGATAATTGTTTGCCAACCATGTGCCGCCAATATCGCTTCGGGCCTCGAAAATGGTGTGGTCTACAATGTCTTCCATCTCGGGGAAGCGGTGTTGAAATTTGTGTGCCATCAGAAGACCAGAGAAGCCGGCTCCAATGGTAATGACCTTGATCTTGCGTGGCGTGTACGCAAACTCTTGGCTGAGACTGAAGGGGTCTTTGATATGACCATTGGAATAGTCATTGGTACCATTGCGAATTTCATCTGTCGTCATGACGAGTTCTGGAAGCTCTGTTGCTGGCACCCGTGAAACATCCACAGCCGCTTGGGCTTTGGTCTCGGGGGACTCGACAAAAGCAGGCATGGTGACGAGTTGGAGCAATTCCTCCAAAAGCTGCAGCCTGTGGTGAACTTTGATTGTAGTGGATGGATTGGAAATGATTGAATGATGTGGATTGGAATGATATGTTGGTAGTTGAGTCTTCTTGTAATACCTCAAGTATTTACTGAGCTACTCATTATATTTTGTAGACGAGAGATTCTCGCAACGAACCTCATTCTGTAGCCGTCTACAGTTAAGCGGCACTAAACAATCTCCTGTTTATTTCGGCAATCGCCGTATTGGACTAACGTGCTACTGAACCCTCTCGACATCGCTGTTCATAGCCGAACATGCTTCCCGAAGTTTAGCTCCTTACTATCAGTGTATCCCGCATTACGATCACGAGTGCTTGTGCATACTTGGCGCGCTGCGGCTACCCCAATCGAGATTGCCGGAGGATGATTGCGGGGTTGGCAAACGAGACCCGTAACCGAACCCGGCCTATGAAGATAATTCCTGTGGAGAAATGAACGACCAGCAGCTTTTGTTGTTATTATATGTAGTTTGAGATTTGCCATCAATTTCATGTTATGCAATATCGTTCCTACATTTTATCACACAAGCTAATACACACATCGCATCCCAATACTCACACACACCATGACACTAAATCGTTACTCCTATAATGGTCCTATCGACCACACAGTCACTCCTCAGCTTGAGAATGTGCGTGGAAAGTCTGTCATTATCACAGGAGGCGCCAATGGTATGGGCGAAGCTTTTGTGAGAGACTTTGTCGCCGCTGGTGCCTACGTTACTTTTGCCGACGTCAACGAGGAACGTGGCCAAGCAATTGAAGCGGAACTTAATGCTGGTGGCACAACCTGCGCTTTCGTGAAATGCGACATTAGAGATTGGGAGCAACAAAAGACTGTTTTTGAGAAAGCAAAAAGTCAGAGTCCTAGTAACAGCGTTGACGTTGTTATTGCCAATGCTGGCATTAGTCGGAGCTCCGGCGACAGTTTGTGGAACTTGGATGGTAGGTACCAGCCCAGCTGTGGAATGTTGAGTTTGACACTAACTAAAGGACTTAGATCCCGAAGGCGAGCCAACAAAGCCTGACCTCAACATTGTTCGGGTGAATATAGATGGAACATTCTACACCTGGAAATTAGCCGTTCATTACTTCCGCAAGCAGCCAGTCAATGAAGAGCGCGATCGTTGCTTTATCATAACAGGCAGTATGGTAGCATGGATAGACTCCCCAGTAAGTTACCACTGAAATTTCACAAGGCTTTGAAGTTGATTGAAACGCGACAGGGCAACTGGGAGTATACTGCTACGAAATATGGACTACGTGGATTTATGAGAACAGTTCGAAGATCCAGCCATGAGCAAAATATCCGAATTAACTACGTTGCGCCATGCTGGATCAAGAGTGCTATTCGAACGGCAGAGTACGAAAAATGGCTCATTGATCATGGCGTCGAATTTGGTGAGCAGAAGGATGTTTCTAGCTGTATGTTGCGGATTGCTACTGACAGGACCATTAACGGTAAGAAGCCTAACTGCCCTTTGAAGCCTCTATATGTTAACACCTATTATAGGGCGGTCCTTGATGATAACTCCTCGCTCGATTGCAAAGGAGGGATTTGTAGATATTGATAGGGAGGACTATAAGGATACTCCAGAAGATGAGTACTTAAAGAAAGTTCAGGCTTCTCAACTGATTATTATTGAGGACAAATGGCTGGATAACTATAAGGTTAGGATATATAAGGACTAGATTTACTCAAGATTCCATTGGTACTATAAGAATAATGTACCTTACAGGTAAAATGAATATAATTAAATAAATTGCCTGGATTACTTGTACCTTCCGATTTAAAACAGTTAAAGCTAATGCCTAGGCTGGTACTAAGTTAGATTTATTATATTTAACCCTCTAACTGAAGTTACCTCAAAGAATACTTCCACTACCATCCATGTCTGAAAGTAAGCTCCATCACTCTTAACTCTTTCTGCCCAATCACCATCCATTTATCACCATCCCTCATCTGTTGGCCTCTTCCCATTGCATACCGTTTATAGTAGTCTGTCTGGCTGCAATCCTCCAGCGCGCACACTCCGCCAGTCCAATCGGCAGGGGGCATCTTTTCATCATACATAAACACCGTCATCTCAACCAGCTCGGGGAACATATGTTTAATAAGCATTCTGATCGTGTCGCCAGCGCCTTGATGATACGTCCAGCTGGCGCTGACAGCCAATCTCTGCAAACCCTTTCCCTCCGGATCACCAAGACGCAAATCAGTGAATAGTCGTGATATTCTGCGATAATCCAGATCGCCTAGTACAACGACTGTATCGACCGCAGGTTTAATGTATAACACACGATTCAAGTCGTTTATACTATCGCCAGCATGCTCATATGGCGCAACAGTTGCAAGGGGAAACTTGACAGGATAAAAATCCAATGCGGCAGATCTCGCCTCAGAACTAACTGAGAGCGCAACAGGGTTGTTACAACGGCTTTGCCATTTTGGCACACCGCCATGTTGAAAGTCATCGGCATAATGCGATCTGCGGGCGTGAATTTCGACGCAACGGGGAACGAAAGAGTAGCGCCAGATTCTTAGCCGTAGCTCAACAGGCAGGTTGGGAAAGCAGTGAAAGGACAAAGATGGCACAGATGCTGGAAGCGCTGGCTCCACTGTTGTTTGCAATTCGCCGCTGGCCATAGTCAGCTTCCTCAAGGAAAAATTGACACAAGCTGATAAGATGGAGCAGGACTTGAATAAATGATGCAGGTGGAGGAGAAGCGGGGGAGTTGGTAATGTGATTCCTAAAATCTACTTGTTTGTGAAGAAAAGGTGGAGCTAAAAGCTATAAATAGTGGAAACGTATATGATAAGCATGTAAACCATCTAAGGACGTAAACCACTTTTCCTTACTACAAGCCAGCAACGATCTACTTGAATTATCAGCAGAAATGCATTATGCTTCCTGTTATTAACTAATTACCGTCTAGTATTTTTGCACTATAATTCCCTCGATGGGTACGCACTGCCTAAAACGCATCGCATTGTTCACTTTTTGTCTGTGCCAGCCTAGGCTACCCTTGATTTTCACCGATGTTCTTCTCAAAAATCACCCTTTGCACTTTCTGTCCGTGCGTATCAAGTAATCGGCTACCATAGGATTTGTATAAGTCTAGAGAGAAATATGGAGTGACGCAACTGTTGCAGTCTTGGTCTGCTAACCTTCCACCTCCCATTCATCAACTTAGAATCTCCAGAGCTTGTGTCAAGTCTTGCAGCGCTGTTTGCAGGTTTTGACGTTTTTCCTAAATAACTGGGTTGTAACATTTTGCTATCTCTAGGAGCCTTCTTGCTTAGAAGTAAAGTCTCTTTACTTTTATCTATAGCTATTTGTTTCTTCTTTAGAAATATAAGAGATTACTTAGTAAAAGTCTCTCTTTATTCTATATCTCTCTATTTAGTTCTTTTATATTATATAATAGAGAAGAACAAACTGGCAAAATTAGCCTAGGTAGTTAATACAAATATTAACTCTATTAAAACCCTAATACCAGCAATCCATAATAGAATCCGCTAAGCTAAGTCTTAGAATACTGATATCTAACCCTCGATCTGGGTTTTATATTGAAAAGTTTTTCCTACATACATAAAGGATTTTGTTCAGTTGATGACTCTTCACTATTGTAACCGGCTATTTGGTGTATATGTATCAAGTCCTCAATGCAGTGTTCCTCCTGAGAGGATCTGATTGGAAGCTCTGATGAACCTTCCATCAATATCATCAGACGTATCTTCTTCCTTTTCTGGTCCAGCCATCCTCTTGGAGAGCAGAAGAGATGGTTTACCACCTGGCCCGACGAAATACCGGAGTCGATCAGGTTTGTCATCTGTGGCCGCTTCCACAATGCGATTGGCAACCTCAACTGCTTCCATACTAGTCGCGCTCATGCTGGCAAATTTTTCGAAAACCTTAGCCATATAAGACTTATAGGTCGCCTTGACTTCATCAGTCATGTTCGACGCTTCCTTCACATCGGGCAACATGCTTGCGGAGGTGGACATGAAATTGGTCTGCGATATCCCTCCATCTGGGACAACTACCTTGACCTGAATAGGAGGGTTGAAGGCCGCCAGCTCGAATCGGAGAGACTCGCTGAAGAGCTCAAGGGCGCCTTTTGAGGCTGTGTAAGCAGAAGCCAGGGGAAAGCCACTCCAGCCGGCTCCCGAGCTCAGGTTGATGATGCGGGGGGGACAGCTTTTCGGCGCGGTATGAAAATGGGGAAGAATAGCCTTGATCATTCTCATCGGTCCTGTATAATCAGCGAACTATCCTTGCCAGATACCGAACCATAATATAGTACGCACCAAATACATTAGCTTCAAATTGCCTCTGAACTGCATCCATTCCGAGTAATTCTAGAGGTACGAACAAACCATATCCGGCGTTGTTAACGAGCACATCGACTCTGCCGAATCTGGAAATGGCCCCATTAACTGCCAATTGGATAGTGTCATGTTTGTCAAGATCCAGCTTCTGGATGGAGAGGCGTCCTGGAAACTGCTCCTGCAATTGCTTCAATTCGGTGGCTGAGTCAGGATTGCGAGCCGCGGCAGCAACGTTCCAACCTTTAGACAAGAAGGCTTTGGTGGCAGCTATGCCTACTCCCGCATTGGCCCCTGTAATGAGAACAGTTCCAGACATGATGACGATAGGAGATGATTGATATATGGATGCGAAAATGGTAATAATAGACGGAAATTGAGATTTGTTGCTTGAAGATATATAAATTACTAGGCTGGATGAGTAATGGGTTATATACCTGTTCTAAGAAACGGACCAGATGGTTATTTCCGACGCGGAATAACACTAAGGGGGTACAGGCAAGCATTCAATTATTGGTAAGCTCGGCAACCAGATCACTGGATTGGTCTATTTATGTATCTTTCTTTTTTGAATCGTTGTAGAAGTTGTTCGAAATATCAGAGCGTCGGAGGACTGAAGAGTTGGAAGCTGCATATAGTGCTGTTCATTAGTCTGCTCGGCAATCCGATCTCCTTATTGGCCAGAATCAGTGATTCACAAACCTGGTACGGTGGAGTCGTGACTTTGTCAGCAAGCAAGCCACTACAAACAAAAACTGACTTGTGACACTTCGCCGGATCTATCAGCTCTTTAACTCCGATCCCGTGCGTGCACCAACAACTGTTGATAATTCCACTTCGCTACAAGGCACTGGCAATTACGGAAAGCCATGGAGAAGATTCATGCAAGGACAACCGAAAGCTCCAGGCCAAGAACCAAGACTGGCTGTATAACATGCAGGTTAGTTAAGACAGCACCGCACCCTTAGTTGACTTTGATTTAAGGCTAATGTATTCTGTGCGACGTCCAGGCAGAGACGCATAAAATGTGATGAGGCTAAGCCAGAGTGCAAGAAATGTTTATCTACTGGCCGCTGCTGCGAGGGCTATGGTATATGGGGTGGCGGTTACATGGCTACTACAAACCACAAAGCTTCCGCCGCGTTATTCACTTACCAACCGTCCTCATTCCCGGAAGCCTTGAATCAACATCAAATCAAGGCCTTCAATCATTTCCAACAATACTTGGCAAAAAAGATCCCTGGTGTTTTTGAGTCTGGCTTTTGGAGCAAGCTTGTACTACAGGCCAGTGTTCAAGAGCCAGCAGTGTTGCACTCTGTTATCGCACTAGCTGCATTCCAGGCAGGCAATGGAAGATTAGCCTTGAACAATTATAATCGGGCCATTATCGAGTTGCGACAACATCTCGAGTGCAATACGAAGTATGCGCTTCGTCTTACTCTCATTTCCTGCATACTTTTTATCTGCTTAGAGCTAGTGAGGGGCGACCGCAAGGCAAGCGACATCCATTTGCAAAATGGTTTGCGGCTTCTTGGCGATCTGCAAAGTCGGACTACATGCCCACGGGTTGGTTCGAGCAAAAAGTCCATCACTCTCACCCAGCATACTGAAACCTCGGATGATTGTATAGTCGAGGCTTTTACGAGATTGAATGTTCAATCTGCCCTCTTTGGGCAAGCTTCAATCTTCTTGTACGAGCTAGCTGACAATCCTCGAAGGTGGGCATCCAGGTACTCTACTGCCTCTTATTTCAGTACCGTGCCTGAAGCCCGTAAATACCTTGACTGCCTTATTAACGGAGTAATGCGGTTATCCTCTCAAGGGGATTCACTAACGCGAGAAGGGAAGACAATTACCAATGATTTACACCGTAAGAGGAGGAGCCTTGAGTCATCGCTTGACCACTGGATGGTTGCGTTGGAATCAAGCTCCTTTGCGGTAAGCCCAAATGTTGGTGGAAACATACAAACACGATTTGGGACTATTATCCTGCGCATATATCACTCTATGATAAAGATCATGGTGGCAACCTGTCTGCGAGGCAAGGACGAGATGATTTACGACCGCTACACCCCCGACTTCACCAGCTTGTTACAACAGATATGGGAGCTTTGGACACAAGCAACAGTCGAATTTGGAACAATACATCACAGAAACAGCTTTACTGCTGACATGGGTTACATTCCACCACTTTATTACACATCCCTTAGGTGTCGCGATCCAAATTTACGACGAATAGCTATCGATCTCCTGGCCAAAGCACCTCATGTAGAAGGAGCATGGGATGGTCGACTTGCATCAGCCACCGCCAAGCGAGTGATGGATATTGAGGAAGGCAATATTTATCAAGGATATGAACTGAAAGCTGGTGTTATGATTCCTTTGAATATGAGCGACTCTTCGTTGCCTACTGTTCCAGCCCTGGCACGCATCAACAACATCACAGTGATGCCGGATCTTATTAGGCGCTACAAGGCAACGGTTAAACTGACCAAGTATGTCGGTAAACATTTTCCTGGGTGTCTAGAATGCAAAGTGGATAGTTATGATATCGAAGTAACGCCGCAAGTATAATCTCAAGGACTTATTTAGGGTGTTCTGAACCATCATTCTGGTATATGACTCCCTGTTTCCCACCTCTCATCTACCTAAATGTAGTAATACAACCTTTCTGCCTCAATATCAAATCTTGCGGTCAAGAGAATAGTAATTTTATTATCCATGTTGATTGCCTAACATGCTACGTCAATGCTGAGAGGCAAACGCATCAGCGTAAATATCCATATCGGCAACAAAGCCGTTCAACCTGGTGGGTGTCCAGCCTAGCAACTGCTTCGCGCGGTCAGATGAACCTCGCAGACTAGTCCCCATTGCTTCAGCAAATAGATCCTCTCCGGGGCCTACCAGCTCGCATCGACCCTTGTATCCCCAATACGAAGCCAGCGCCGAAAATATCTCGGTCATGCTTTCACGACTCGTCACCAGATCAAAGACAGGATACACAGAGCCTCCGTTGATGAGGGCTAGCTTTTCGATAGCCTTTTGAAAGCCAGTAGCTACATCGTTCACATGGACAAGGCCGGGTCGAGAATCAACGCTTAGTGGAATCTGAACGGTGTTCGGCGAGCCACCTCGGGACGCTCGGAGGAGTGGGAGAATGAATGGTGTCCATATGGTACTTTCACCGCCGTAGATAAGTGCTGGGCGTATAACAGCCACGTCAAGAACGTCAGAAGCAGCTAGGACGGCATTCTCATGATCGACACGCCACGCAACAAGTTGCGCAGGGGGTGTCGGGGCATTAGGCCCCACGACATCCATATCGTTGACTTGCTTGTCACTCGACCCGTGGACCCAAGTGCCTGAACAATAGACGAATCCAAGCTTAGGCATATGCGTCAGATCGGTGAGCTTTGCGTTGTTTAAGCGCTCCTGACCAACGTTTTTGATATCCGCAAGGAATTGTGCAGAGTCCTGGTTGGCGCCAGAAACATCAACAACAATGTCAATGTGAAAATTGCGGATGGCGTCCAGATAAGCGGCCGGGTTGTTGATGGGGTCGGGACAGATCACGGGGGTGATTTCGGCCAGAGCGAGGGACCTGGCTTTGGTCTCGCTGCGGGCAATGCCGTAGACTCGATGCTGGCCGCTGCGGACGAGCACGTCGCATAGTCTGCTGCCAAGATAGCCTGTGGCGCCGATAATGAGAACTTTGGGCATGTTGGAAGTCGAGGATGGTGCTTTGCTATTTGGGTTGTTCGGTTTATGTAAGTACAACTCCTTAAAGGTTTAAAATAATACAAAGAGTAACCCCAACATTGTAGGGACGGAAAGCATGGTCTTTTTATGTTTCAATATGTATTTATTACGTATGCAGTTTATACTGCAAGATTAACGTTGAATGTTGTTACAACTTATCTCCGACATCTCTCTCCTCCCTCATGGTGAAGCATTTCCATGGCGAAACGGAATTTACATACGGAGCTGTCAATTAATTCCGTTGCACCTTTCCTAAGAGGGCACTTAGAGATAGTGCTGAGCGGCTTTGGCGCCTATATGCAATGGCGCGCCGGAGATAGGCGGGCGGCAACCTGACGGAACTAAGAATTACTACATTCAGAAGGTACTAACGGAATTCAACGATAGGTTCAGTAACTTATGTAGAATAGTATCATTTTTATATGAGGGAATTACAGAAGTAATGTGTTTAATAGATAAGTTGACTAAAAGTCTTAACTATCTAAATTAAAGTTGCTATAAAACTACTACAAACTATTTAATCAATTAAAATTATTTACTATACTCTTTTTAAGATATATTGCTACCTCATAGGTCGTTGCATTATGCCTGCCTTTACTGTATATACTATAATGCTAACTACTTAGGCTCGTAGTTCGAAATATAGAGCGTTTGTCGATATCTTTGGATTCCAGAATAGATCAGTCTTGTTGCCAGATAGACACTCTGGCAAAAGACCTCAGTACAGCCCAACTTGGTCTGACTTCTACCGATGCCTTTTCTGTAAATGATCGCTGACAAAGATTAGATAAACAACAAAAAGCGATTATTGACTGGCTTTCACCACTGAAGCCAGGTCTAAGCCACCAGTTGGCAAAAGACGCACATCACCCTGGCACGTCGGAATGGTTGCAGAAAAGCAATGTCTTCCAGGATTGGCTTCTACAAGAGAAGGGCATATTATGGCTCAGTGGTCCCCGTAAGTAATCTTGAATTAAGACATCACCGTAGCCTGAGCCTTGAAATTCACTTACGCTAACGCATGGAGTGGTGCAGCGGCCTGTGGGAAGACAGTCCTGATGTAAGTGTCCAAAACAATCACCTATTATAGCGAAATCAACCTGACAAGCTTGAATATAAGAGCCATGCTATCGAGTCAGTTGCTTCCCACGCCTCAAAACAGACTCACGAAACGGCACATGCTTTTGTGTACTGCAATTTCCGGAACTCGGATGCTTGCAACCTTATAAACATTTTGGGATCACTCTTGGGTCAGCTATGCACCCAACATGGGAAATTTCCGAAACAGTTGCTTAATATGTACAAGTCGAGCCCAGAGACGGGCGAGTTCAAGGGTCCTGATAGAGACGATATGTGAAGCCATTAAACAAATCTCAGCAAAAAGAACATCATATCTCTTCATTGATGGATTGGACGAGGCCGACGACAGCAAATCGCTCGGACATCATCTTCTTTCCTTAACCCGTTCAACGTGCCAGGTGGCTGTACTGGTTACGAGCCGCAATGAGGTGGACATTCAACGAGATTTTTCGGATATCCACCAAATATGCCTTGAAGACTGTGTTGCTGAAATTGATCAAGACATCGAACGACTTATGTCTTCACGACTGAGTTGTGATGCAGACCTAGGATGGTTGCCTAGTGGCACACAGTATCTTGTATCAACCTCTCTACTTGCAAAGTGCACTGGGTCGTAAACAGTCTCACGCCATACACCCTTCTAATAAACTCAGGGTTAGGCGATATTAACTTATTGAAAATAACAGTTTTCAATAGGCAACATGCCAACTTGATTCTCTAAGTAATTGCAGAACTATCCGGGATATCAAGGCATCACTCCAACGACTACCGGCAGGACTGAATGAAACTTATGGGATGATGCTAGCACGTATAGCCCCTTGTGATGTTGTTCTGGTCAGGAAGTTTATGACATAGCTATCATTCTCCGGTGAGCCAATCACACTACACCAGTTATGGGAAGCAATCGCCATCGAGCAGGGAAGAGAGGATATTGACGACGAGTCACGACTAAGAAGCCTTCAGGATATCCTAACATTAAGCA
This sequence comes from Fusarium transvaalense, assembly GCA_013623685.1. Lineage (NCBI taxonomy): Eukaryota > Fungi > Ascomycota > Sordariomycetes > Hypocreales > Nectriaceae > Fusarium > Fusarium transvaalense. The sequence goes on from JABFFG010000009.1 coordinate 63,366, forward strand.
ACAATCTTGCAACTGTTTCATCGGGCGGTTACGTGATGCTCGCCCACCTTTCAGTGAGTGACTATCTTCTTTCATCAGAAATCAGAAATGAAACAAAAACTGCAAAGTTTGCTCTTGACCCCGGAATATGCCACAAAGACTTAGCATTGGATTGTCTCAGTTACCTACTTTTCCGGGACCTATCAGCAGGGCCCTTGAGTACGCAAGAGGGATACCTCGCTCGCTTGACAGCCTTACCATTGCTTCAGTACGCCACCAGGTTCTGGTTCTACCAGGCTCGCAACGCTGAACTTCACGAGGAATTGCAAAACCTTACTTTTCGGTTGTTTTCTCCAGAGGTTCGTAACAACTTCATGTCCTGGGTCCAAATTCTTAATGCGAACTCGCCGTTTGAATGGAATTTCTACCCAAGACATGCAACTTCGCTTTACTACGCTGCTTCTCTGGGACTTGAACAGGTAGTTGAAGACCTGCTTCAATCGGCGACAATCGATGATTTGGATACCCCTGGAAGCCGTTTTGGAGGCACGGCAATTCATGCGGCAGCTATCAGAGGGCACGTTAATATCATTAAACGACTGGTGTTGGCAGGAGCTGATCCAGGAAGGGCTGACTTTAACAAATTTACACCTCTTCACAGTGCTGCTAGTCATGGGAATATTGTGGTGATCAAAGTCTTATTAAGCTGTGGAGCCCCTACGAAAGCCAGAGATGGGATAGAGGATAGTACGCCAGACACTTGGGCTACCTTCAATGGTCATACTGCTGCCGCCTGTCTCATAGAACAGTATTCTCAGACCCAAAGCTAAACTGGGTTTTGCTAAGCGTCCGAAGCATCCTGCTTAACTACCAAGACCTCGCATTACTTGGATAAATTAACATTTCCAGTGAGATTGCCGGGTAATGTTTGTGGAACATCCTCCTCATCACTGCTGGTCTCTTTTTCAACCGGCTCATGTTGTTTCATTGCAAGCCAAGTGGGGACAGACGCCAAAACTGTCAAAGTAGGAGTAGTTAGTACCAACAATTCAACATAGATCACCACAGGGAGATGCTTGACTTACAAAGAAGGACTGTGTTAATAACCAATGGCACTCTTCCACCATACCACTCCCTCGTGTTGATACCGAAGCTGATTGCTTGAGCAAAGCTCTCCTGTCCTCTGAGGATACCTGAGAATCGGCTGAGTTCCGAGATGTTGTCGGTCTTGGTGGCGAGGAAGTAGTACAACCAGTTCTGCAACGCCTGCCGAGAAAACTCCCAGAGACAGAGCACAAAGAAGCCTTCGACGAATCCCTTGTCCGCCCAATCCCATGCAGGCTTCGTCCTTGTGTACTTCTCCTGGATGACCCAAGCGTACACCCAGGCAATAATGTGCAGGACCACAACGTACCAGTATCCGTACTCCAGACGCTTCTTGACAGTGAATCCCTTGTAATCAAGCAGCGAACTCATGATCTGGGAGGACAGCAGAACGCCAAAGTTCATGACAAAACCAATCAGGGCTCGGGCGCGAACACCAAAGTAGTACACCTGAAAGTTGCCGTTGTACTGGTTGAAGTAAGCAGCCCAGAAAATGGGCAATAGGAGTAGAACATCCTTGCGCTTACTGGCCTCAAGCAAGGCGCGTAACTCAGCCTTGAAGCTTTTCTCCGCCTTGATGACAACAGTGCTTCCGTCTGCTCGCTGGACCTTCTCAGGAGGCGACAGAAGAAGAGCTACAGGAGCAGCAACACATTGAAGCGCAATGAAGATGAGGTAGACCTTAGGGTTGATCTTTCCCTTGGACTTTGCGTTCTCATCGTTGTTGAGAGCCAGGACGATAGCTCCACCGAGAAGGGGCCCTCCAGTTCAGAACCACAGCCAGATGTTCATATATCGACCTCTTTTGCCGGGCTCGGGATATCCCAGAGCAACAGCTCCCTCACTGGCCCAGAACAATCCAGCAGAGGCACCGCACGTAACAGCACCAACGAGGACAAGCCACTCATTGCCGAACCGGTTGTTGCAGTAAAGACCAGCCGAGTAAATGGGATATCCTACCGCTCCGAGTGTGAGAGTCCAGGAAAGGCCAATGCGGTTGGCGATGGGTCCTCCAAAGAGGCACAAGAATCCCATAAGTCCGAATACAAGGGCGTTGGCGGCGTTGACTAGGTAAGGCTCTTGAGCACCACCAGCTCCCAGAGAGCTCATGGCATTCCAGAGACCAGGCGCGAGGAAGCCAACGCCTCCGATGACAAACGCATTGAAGAGAGTTGTGTGATGCCACGTTCGATGTTGACGCTTGTTCTGGAACCCAGAAGGAGCCGCGGTCTCTACCACGGTGTCGTGCTTCAAGCTCACCATGGTCGTGGTGTTTTTGAGGCTTGTGGTATTGCAATGTGAGTCTGCAGTCTGGACCTTTTGCAAGGAGCGTTGGCCATCATTTTAAACAACTCACTTCTGTCGTGATCAGATCAAAAATTTTGCTGCTCGCCGCTTTGCAGCAATTGTCTTACCACATGGATTTGCAACTGGTTGCATCAGGATATAATACAATTGCTAGCTTCAATCGCGCCATCACCCCAGGGGCCCACTGCGAGCCATAAGCGTTAAAATATGGGGGACCGCAATGAAAATTGACAGCCGACACATGGAGAGAAGTACACGACTTGGCTGTTGACGTGTCAGTTTAATCTGACTTTGAGCCATATTAATCGATCTGAAAGGCGTTCATGATAATGATAGGATCAACGACGATCGATTTGTTTCCTGAAGGTTGGCCAAAAGATCCTCTTGTGATGGTGGTTGGTGGATATCTCACATGCAGATCATCTCCATAGTAAGAAGGCCCTTTTCAACCACAATTCGTAGGAATTAGTTAGTCGCGGAGCATTTGCTTATTCTAGTGAGGTCCATGGAAAAGCGGTCCCCCGCGATGTCAATCTCTTGGCCTGCAAAGAATTTGAGCCTCAACATGATAAATACTACCAAGTGTAGCTAAAATACAACCTCGGTTCAATATATCCTTTGCAGAATAGTGGGCAGAGAGTCCCAAGTTGCCGGTCCTGGACGGCTTGGACCGACGACAAAAAGGCAAGCAATATAGAGAGTTATATTAAAACTTGTCTCAGGTTGGGCATTTGTATGCACACACTTCCAAAGTAAGACCATAGTCCATGAGATAAATTAGCCGCAGAAATCTACCATTCCTGACACTTCTGCTGCTTGACCCTGTTCACAAGCTCGTTTCCCTCGAAGCTGACAAATTACATACACAAAAGTCCTTAGAAATACTTCTCATAGAATTCCGCAAAGTGCAGGACCATCTGATCAAAGGGTATCCACCCCTGACCTGTAAAACAGTCTTGACAAGACTACATAAAGGCAACCCAGATAGAAACTATTTGCATCCCGAAATCACAACGAATACAGTCCCAAAACCTAGTGCAAGTCCCCCTTGCCACCAGAGTCACAACTAGTAAAAGGGAGCTTTGGGCCACAGTACATGTCGCTTTCAAACTTGCTGGCGGGACCGACGAGAAGATAACCGTTCCAAGTACCACCGTGCGTGAGATCCAAACACTCTGTTCGGCACAGCTTACCCCCACTAACATTCTTGAGATGATGCTCGATTGCACCAGCGATTGTGCTTGCCTCTGCTGTGGTATCGCAGTGACGACCAGTAGCCTATAAACCAGCTGTTAGGAAATCACTCTTCGAGAGCAGATCGTACTTACATAGTATCTATACTTGACTTTGCCGTTACCGGCAGTGCCACTGACAGTCGCACAGCTGTTGTCGTTACTCAAAGCCTTGGCGGCATTACCTGGAAACTTAGCATATAGAGCAAGGCACTTACCCAGCGCCATACCAATTGCTTGTAATCCGGCAACAATAGTAACGCAGTTTGCTAGATGTTGCAAACCTCGGTACTCACAAACCTAGCAGAGTTAATTAGTTGCTGCTCTAGTTGCTTGGGCATATTATTTGCTTACCCTGACATTAGTTCGCTCTTGCAGCGAGCCATCCGTGTCATTCGCTGCCTGAAAGTCTTCAAGCTCGTACTGAAAGGTTGCATCGGGGTAGAACACAGACACCTCCTCAGTATCCCGCATAACGAAGCCAGAACAGGTGCCATGCAGCAAGAATGTTAAAGTTAATAGTTGTCCAATTTTTAGAATCATCTTGAGCAAAGTATTCGAGCAGGTTGACAATGAAAACGATTGTGAGGATGATGGAAGGACCGGCTTGAAGAAGTCTCTGAGATAAAGTCATAGGCTCGGGACGTTGCTGTCTTCTGCTATCCATTGTGTCGGAAGCTGTCTGAGTCCCTGGGTTGAGCAAGAGCTTTTATTGGTTTTAACACAGCTCTTTATATCCAGGAACGACAGCTGAGTGTTTTGAGCACAAGGATTGCTCTCGTGTTGGATCTGAAGTAGTCTAGATCGTATCCATAAATGGTACAAGTGTGTTAGTTCCAGGATGATTCAAAGGGTCAGTTCGCTTTCACATGCGCGATTTAGGATGCTGCAGTTATTTTTTTCAGTAGCCAGCGCTTATGCTGTGGATATATAGATGATTTAGTTGTAATCCACAACCGATTGAGAAATAGACCGCGTAAACCAGAGGGAAGTGAGGTCGATCGAGGCAGAGAGTAGGCGGTAAAGTGGGAGGTAAGAGTCAAAGAATTTATCTAAACACGTGGTGTTTTTATGAGCGAACATCTGTACACAGGTTGTCCCTTCATTCAAAATCCAATAATACTACTTTTCGGCTATTCGGCATGTTAAAAGTCGCAGTAATCCCGGTTAATGAGTGATATGTTCAACTAACAGCATCGTTCTAGTACCAATAAGTCATAGCTCACGGAGCGAGCCGATCTAGACCATAACAACATATAAAAAGACAATTGCCGTATACCCGCCTCATACGATAAACCACTTTTTACTGTATATATCACATTCAAGGCCAGATACAGCCTCATTCCTTCATAAGGGTCATCTTCGTTTTTATGCCTGACTACAGCAATATGCCACTTAGTCATTCTCCAGTGATATAATCATTAATCTAGCCTGCAAAGGCCACCGCTTTATAACAGCCACAACAAGTAATACACAATACGAAAGTTCAAGCTATTTCTAAACAGTCGACAGCCTGACTAAACATCACTTCATCTTTCCAATAATATAGTCTCAGATCAAATAATAGTTCCATACATCAGCATAATCCACAGTACAATAATTTCTTTTATTCGACCAGCTAGTATGCCAGCCATTACTAGACATCAATCAGCCATAGACAACGGAATGCAATTCATTAAGCGTACACAACAACTGGTTTCGCAGGTCCCACGGAAGCCTTGCAGAGGACCGAGTCGATAATGAAAGGCTTCTCTGTCCGTTTTCTTCGGTACATACTTTTGGGTCTGAAGATGACGTCTCTTGGGCTCATGCAACCCGACACGCTGGACCTATCTGATTGACTGTAGCAGTATAGCTGGATGAAAGTGAACCGATGTAGACTCTTGGTAGTATGGTGATATCCAGGGTATGCCTTAGTCCACCAACTGGCGATCTTTCGTCCAAGATAAAACAACATATCGGCATGCAACGACTGTACTGTTAGCTACGTTGCGTTGTTCTAATGGTTGTTTCTTTTTGGAGGACAGCAATGAGTAGATGTGATTTCATTGTGGCATTCTTAAAGGACTGAACTCTTCACTGGGCAAAACATGAACTACTTAAGGTAACTTTAAATTCACAGTATAGCCTTATTGGATTTAAATAATGCCTGGGCTGTGACAAACCTTTTTTGCCATGTACCTTTTGGGAACAAGTCGTTTGTCTGTATGTTTCTGTATCTTGTCTGTTGCCCCACTACTGAATAGATTTATACTGTATGAAAGAGCCATAAACCGTTACGCTCTGTATGTTATATAGCTGGCAAGTTGAATGCTTCTAGGATGTAAAGTTGAGATATTATTGGCTGAGTGAAGTTGCATATATTAAATGTGCAATCCAGTTAGACATTTAAGGTATATATATATAAGAAGAAGAAAAATACTAAGTATACTAGCTACTAAGAGTTCTGATACTTGCAGGTTGCTATATAATCTACTAGTTTAATATACTAAAGCTTAGGGAATATATACTTATAAAATACTATAACAAATTAAATTAAATTATTAATAAGAAAAACAAAATACTTCAGTATTAACATTACATATATAATATTAATAAAGTTAAAATATAAATAAATATTAATATAACGTAGTTTATAAGCAAGTTGGCCACCCAAGTAAGTTGGCCAGTAGACTTTTCACCTTAAAAGCTATTTTTTAAAAATCCCTTAAAAATTAAAATTAAGCCTAAAATGCCTAATACTTTAATAGGATATATATAAGTATTAAAATAAGCTATATTAATTTTCTTTAATTTATCTAAAAATCCTATATAGCTATAAACCTTAAAATCTATTTACACTGTAAGATATACTGTATTTTAAGGTTTATTATATAAATAAAAATTTATAAAAATCTATAAGAAATACTTTCTAATAAAGCTAACTATACTATTTATAGAAATAATTTTATTAAACTTTTATTTAATTGATATAAGCTTAGAAATCCTATAGGGTAGGCTATAATTAGCTGTACAGTATACTGGCCAACTTACTTG
>JABFFG010000010.1:0-20479 GCA_013623685.1 Fusarium transvaalense
AAATAATTTATTTTTTTTTTCTGCCTCGCCACTAAAAAAATATTTTTACCCCCCAGCTATCGGGGGATAGGGATGGAACTAAGTTTTCTCTTAGTTCACATGAGCTCTCAGAAAGACGCGACATTCTTCATTTAACCCGCGGCGCCACCTCCTGCTTTTACTAATCCGGCAAAGGTCGGTTGCGGGTTAAAGTATAGTATAGTTTTGTGGAACCGTTATCACATTAATTTATAGTGAGGAGCTCTAGCAAACTCGCACGTAATTATTAATTAAGAATATTAATTAATAACTTTTAAGTGAAAAATTACGTTCACAAAGAGTACTTTAATTATTTACTAAATTTGTCTTTGGAGAGTTGTTCCCACCAGCCAAATTTAACATTAAGATCACAAATGTCTATGGGTATGGAAAGATGATTTAATTCTACAAATGCGAAAGATATAGGTACACTATACTTAATATTCGCTCTTTTCTCAGGATTATTAGGTACAGCTTTTTCAGTGTTAATTAGACTTGAACTTAGTGGACCTGGAGTACAATATATTTCTAATAATCAATTATATAACAGTGTAATTACAGCCCACGCTATATTAATGATATTCTTCATGGTCGACAATTGAAGACTATTTAATTTTAATTTTCAAGCTAGCACCCTTCGAATATTTTTTTCAAAGAAAAAAATTACAGAGGTCGCTCTCAATAATAACCAAAACAACACTATTACTATTACAAATAGTAATAATAACAATAATTCTAATAAAAATAACGATGAAGATAAAATACCACGATATACTAAAGTATATATAGAAAACCCTTTTAATAATAGAAATCTTATCTTAAAAGTATCGAAAAATCAAAAAGGTGTTTATATTTGAGAAAGTAATGATCATGCTTATGTAGGACATTCTATTAATTTGTATAATAGAATAAGTTCTTACTTTATGCCATCTATTCTTCAAACTAAAGCACGTAGAGTGTTACGTTATTTTAATAAACACGGATTTCAAGATACAAATCTTACAATTTATATAATGGATGAGAATTCTAGCTTAGATGAAGTTGTAAGCTTAGAACAGCATTTTATAGATACTTTAAAACCAAGTTTAAACGTAGATTTGGTGGCAAGCAGTTCTGGTTATCATGAACCAATGAGCCAAGAAATAAGAGATAGATTACGTAAACAAAGAGGTACTCCTGTATATATTTATAACGTAGAAGATTTTACTTTATTATATATATTTGAATCGAAACAACATATGTATGATTCAATAAGTATTCATCATAAAACTTTAAATAACTGTTTAGATGCAGGTACAGTGTATTTAGATACTTTATTTTTATCTTTGGATTTAATAGAAGAATCTGAAAATACGAATTTATTAACTCTAGAGGGAATAAAAGAGTTGGTAAATGAAAAACGTGCATTATATACAGTTAAACATCCTGCTTCTATTTCTATTTTAGCAGAATTTAAAGATGATTCAAGTAAGAATCTGGAATTTTCATCGTTAACAAGTTTAGCTAATCACTTAAAAGGAGATCGTGTAACTATTAGACAATATTTAAAAGGTGTAAAATCAGGTTATTATAGAGGAAAATGAAAATTTACATATAAAGATTAAATAGAAAGGCATGGCCGGGTAAGGCAGAAATGCTTTACTTTATTTTCACTATATGCAGGAATCCCCTTAGAGCCTTTAAAACTAGTACCGCAGACTATATGTTAGCAGTGGAATACAGTGACATTTTAAAGGATTGGGTAATCCGCGGGAAACCAAAGATAATTTTGTTATCGAGTAGGATCCTAAGAGACTACACGTGAAATATCTTAGTGAATATTTTATAATATTCAAAGATAAAGATATAGTCCGTACATATTCGAAAGATTATGAGTAAACGTATGCCTGCATTAATAGGTGGATTTGGAAATTTCCTGATGCCTTTAATGGTAGGAGGTCCTGACATGGCATTCCCTAGATTAAATAATATTAGTTTCTGATTATTACCTCCTAGTTTATTATTATTAATCTTCTCTGCTTGTATTGAAGGTGGAGTAGGTACAGGTTGAACACTTTATCCCCCATTATCAGGATTACAAAGTCATAGTGGACCAAGTGTAGATCTTGCAATATTTACTTTACATTTAACTGGGGTAAGTAGTTTATTAGGATCAATAAATTTTATAACAACAATTGTGAACATGAGAACACCAGGAATAAGATTACATAAATTAGCCTTATTCGGATGAGCCGTAGTTATAACAGCAGTATTACTTTTATTATCATTACCTGTATTAGCTGGTGGTATAACTATGGTATTGACAGATAGAAATTTTAATACATCATTCTTTGAAGTTGCCGGTGGAGGAGATCCTATATTATTCCAACATCTTTTCTTAACAAAACAAGAATACACTATCTTATTTATTATATTAAGCAGCCTTACTTTATTTACTTTACACACTGTAGATTGTAAAGACACGAAGTCTTTTAACTTTGAAGCTTTTTATAAAGAATACTCTAATTTATATCCTAATAATAAATTACCTAATTCTAAATTTTTAGAATGATTTATAGGATTTACTGAAGGAGAGGGTTCTTTTACAGTAGCAAAAAGAGGAGACTTAGCTTTTGTTATAACTCAATCTACTATGGACATAGAATGTTTAAATTTCATTAAAGATAACTTAGGTTTTGGTAAGGTTATTAAGCAATCTATAAAGAATAATACTCATAGATTTGTAGTCCAAGATATTAAAAATTTAATTATTCTTTGTAACCTATTTAATGGTAATATGGTATTTCCAACTAGAAATGCTAAATTTATAATTTTTCTCTCTGCTGTTAACGAAAAATTATTAAAAAATAATAAGGACAAAATATCTATTATAGATAACTTAGTATTACCTTCTTTAAATGATGCATGATTATCAGGTATTTCAGACGGTGAAGCATCATTTACTTGTAGTATTTTATCTGAACCTAATACAGGTTATAGGTTTAGATATATATTAACTCAAAAATGAGATAGCAATAAACCTACTTTGGAATTTATAAATAAATTATTTGGAAGTAATATTGGGGCAGTATATTCTCACCATGGAGCGGAGCGCCCTAAAAATAATTTTAATATCTGAGAACTTAGAATAAATGGAGTAAAAAATTGTGAAAAAATTTTTGAATATTTTGATAAATTTACTCTTAAAACTAAAAAACGTCTTAGTTATACAAAATGGCAAGAAGTCCATTACAAATTAAAAAATGGTGAACATTTGATTCCAGAAAAAAGATTAGAAATAAAGGGCTTATGCCAAAAAATAAATAAATAGTGTATTTATCAGGAAAAAAGGGGATTGGTTTAGCCAAAGCTATTAAATTATTAAAGCAGATGTAAAACAAATTAAGACTTTAATTAATGAATACGAAAGTATACCACAACCCTAGTTTTTAATAGAGGCGTAAGCTTCAAATATTGTGTAATTTTTAGGAAAAAACAATAAATATTAAAAGCAATACTAGTGGAACGGTCAAAATTAGCCCATAACAAGACCGTCGTTTACCTAAATGAACGCTACAGACTGCATCACTGGTGGGTAGCTGAAATGCTGCTTAATGTACAGTCGGATTCCTCTTTTAATATGTCCTAAAAGGCTTATATCTTGTAAATATAGGATATAAGGTTATATAGTTAACGGGTGAAATATAACTATATAATAAGGAATTGGATTCTTCGGACACCCTGAGGTGAAATATATAAGCCTCATAATGTTGCTGTATGCTGGAAACACTTCGATATTAAGTTTTAAATACTCCCCCTTAAATGGTATAGTGAAAAAGTTAAAACGATGAAGTCAATCAGCAGGTAACGCTTTTAGAGCTACATACCTAATTAGCGGAACCTCAGAGACTATACGCAACAATATTGAATCAATTAACAATATATCTATTCATGTGCCCACTCATTTAAGACCCTTAAACGATGAACAATTTGGACATTATTTAGCTGGTTTAATAGATGGAGATGGACATTTTAGTTCTAAACAGCAATTACTAATTGTATTTACTTCTTTCGATGTTAAATTAGCCTATTACATAAAACAAGTAATAGGGTTTGGAAATGTTAAAAAAGTTAAAGATAAAAATGCTTATTTATATATTATATCTAATAAAGAAGGTATAATTAGAACAATAAATTTAATTAACGGTAAATTAAGAACTTTAAATAAATTTAATCAAGTTATTAATAATATATTAGCTAACCCTAGTTATGCAGCAGGGGTCGAAGCGCAAAATCTAGAATTTAAAATAAATGATTCTAGTGATTTACGTAATCATTGAATTGCAGGATTTTCTGATGCAGATGCTAGCTTTCAAGTAAAAGTTATTAATAGAGAAAATAAGCCTAGACCAGAAGTAAGATTAAACTATCAAATTGATCAAAAACATAACGATCTTTTGCTATTAATAAAAGAATTTTTTGGTGGTAATATTGGTTATAGATCAAGTCAAGATACTTATTACTATGGATCTACGAGTTATGGATCAGCTAAAAAAGTAATAAATTACTTTGATCATTTTCATTTACAATCTAGTAAGCATATAAGTTATCTTAAATGAAGAAAAGTTTATCTACTTATATTAAATAAAGAACATTTAACAGAAAAAGGATTAAATAAAATTAGAAAATTTAAAGAATCAATGAATAGACATTCAATATAAGATAGAGTCCTAACAAAGATGTGAGTCTTTGAGTATTAATTATAATAAGTATAGAACTATGGCAAGCTTTAGTCTTCGCCTTAATAAGCTAACTATTATATTAATCAAAACAATTGTTATATATTAATCGTGCCAGCTTTCGGTATAATTAGTACAACTATCTCAACTAATTCAAATAAACCAATATTTGGTTATATAGGTATGGTGTATGCTATGATGTCTATAGGAATACTAGGATTTATAGTATGAAGTTGAGTAATGATGGCTTCGCCCTATAGTGATATAGGGAGTACAATTAATTTCGCTATATGCTGGAACAGTTTAGTGCTAATTAGTACCTTGCATGGTAAAAATCTAATTAGCTATACTCAATCAGCAGACAATCTGTCCCTGTATTCCTTAAAGGATAACAAACAGAGTGTCTCAGAGACTACACGCGAAACATCTTTTAAATTTTCCGCATTCCATGTTTATTATAAAGAGCTCGCGCCTTTATTTAAAAATAAAGACCCTTTATCTGATGAATGATTAACTTGATTTATTGGGTTTGCAGAGGGAGATGGAGCTATTCAAACCTACGATGAAGGTAAAAGAGTTCGTTTTGTTCTTACTCAAAAAGAAAGTGATATACTTCATAAAATACAATTTAAATTTAACATAGGTGTTGTTAAACATTTTCCTCAAGGAAGCACGGGTCGTGGAAAAAATAATGATTTTTATAGATGAATGGTAGATAACCCTTCACATATTTTACTTTTAGCTTTATTATTTAATGGTAATCTAGCTCAAAGCCATAGAATTAAACAATTAGCTCTATGAGTTAATGCTTTAAATAATCGTTTTGGTTATGAAACTATAAAGTTAAATAATACTCCTGTTCCAGTTACATTACAGGATGGCTGATTATCAGGGTTTACTGATGCTGAAGGATGCTTTAATGTATCTATTACAGCAAACTCTAGATATACATTAGGTCATGTTATAAAAATGCGTTATATATTAGATCAAAAAGATGGTGTTATACTAAATAAAGTATACGAATTATTTGGATTTGGTAAAGTAACATTAAGATCTGGAACTAAGGATGTTTACCGTTATACAGCTACCGGATTTAAAGCATTGCATGATGTGATAGTATACTTTAAATTATTTCCATTACAAACTAAAAAAGCTTTTTCTTTTGAAAAATGATTAATTGTTCATAACCAAGTGTATAATAAATTACATTTAACTGATGAAGGATTATCACAAGTAAGAACTCTGCAAAAACAAATTAATTTAAATAATAGTAGAACAAATAAAACAGGAAGGGCATAAAGATGAAGATATAGTCCGATACTTCTTGTGAAAGAAGCATACAAGAGCTTGCCTTCTGGATTTTCATATTCCCGGCGTAGCCTCCCTTTGTAGACAAAGTCTATTCGTGGAACGAATCGGCATTCTTCTGGGAAAAGAAAATACAGCAGGAACGAAGTCCCTGCAAGCTCGTATGGGTAAATAGAAAATATTTATTAACAATTTTGCATCACATGTATACAGTTGGATTAGACGTAGATACAAGAGCCTACTTTACAGCTGCTACATTAATAATTGCTGTACCTACAGGTATAAAAATATTCTCATGATTAGCTACTTGCTATGGTGGTTCTATAAAAATGACACCTTCTATGTTATTCTCATTAGGTTTTGTATTTATGTTTACAATAGGAGGGTTAAGTGGTGTTGTGTTAGCTAATGCTTCACTTGATATAGCCTTCCACGATACTTATTATGTTGTGGCTCATTTCCACTATGTATTAAGTATGGGAGCTGTATTCGCAATGTTTGCTGGTTGATACTTCTGAATACCTAAAATATTAGGTTTAAATTATAACTTAAATTTAGCTAAAGTTCAATTCTGACTTTTATTCATAGGGGTTAATCTTACATTCTTCCCTCAACATTTCTTAGGTTTACAAGGAATGCCTAGAAGAATTAGTGATTATCCTGATGCTTTTGCGGGTTGAAATTTAATAAGTAGTATAGGTTCTATAGTAAGTGTAATAGCTGCATGATTATTCTTATATATTGTATATTCACAATTAGTAGAAGGAAAAGTGGCTTCTAGAAATCCTTGATTAACTCCAGGATTCTACACAGACGTATTACAAGCTAATTTAAATAGAAGTTACACTAGCTTAGAGTGAGGATTATCAAGCCCACCAAAACCTCATGCATTTGTAAGTCTACCTTTACAAAGCTAAAATCAGTACGGAGTACGCAGTACGCAGTACGCCTATTTATATCTAGCTTTTCATAAGAAAGCAGGGGTAGTGCATATCCGACCGAGCTAGCGCCCTATCCCTATTCCCTAATTCCTGATTCCGAAGGAATATGGAATAGGGCTAGCATATTTCATATTTCATATTCCCGAACTTACGGAGTATTTTTTTTCGGCGCAAGCATATCCTTTGGATAGAAAAAAAACCCTCAGGCTACGCCGGAATTAGAAATAAGTAGGCGTGCCTCCAGCTGGGATCAGGATTTGCACTAGCAATAAAAAAAATAAAGAGGCTAGCTTCGCTAGCCTCCCTTACCTACTCGCAGGGTATATTGACGCTACATAGTACGTAGGATATTCCTAGCTTTATATAACTGGCTAATTCTTTGTATAGCCTGCTTTTCTAATTTGTTTGAAAAGCTGGATGCAAGTCTCATTAGCTCAATGGCAGAGCAGAATACTTCTAATATTTAGATCTTAGTTCGAGTCTAAGATGAGATAGGTATAGAGAAATCTATATTATAAAAAAAGATAATAAGTAGTCTATTAAATCAATAAAGAAAATTTTTTTATCGGCTGTTTTTGCTTCTAGATCATAATATTTAATATATAGCTTAGCTGGTTTAGCTAAAACTATAAAGCTAAAGCACGAATTATAGGAGGTGTACGACTTCGTATAAATAGGAGTACGCTTAGATATAAATAAAAATAGCCAGCTAAAGCTACTCTTCTGTGTGCGCGCAGGCTGGGACTATTCGTGGAGAGCAGTTTCGCCCGATTTCGAAGAAAAAAAAGAATTTATTTAGTAGACGAAGTCTCCAGCTTCGGATTTCTGATTTCTTATTTCTAATTCCGCCGTAGCCTGAGGGTTTTTTTTCTATCCAAAGGATATGCTTGCGCCGAAAAAAAATACTCCGTAAGTTCGGGAATATGAAGAGCTCGCGGATTCCTGATGGCGAAGGAATATGGAATATGCCTAACTAAACGAATAGTAGGCTACGCCTACTCCTCTTTATTTTTTTTTTTACTAGGCTACGCCTACTAGAACAAAGTTCCTCCTTGCCATAAACTAAACGTATTAGATTATTCTATGAATAGTTTAATATATAGTATATAAGGTTAGCTTTAGCCAACATATAACCAAGCTAGCTAAAGCTCTTATATACTTTTTATTTACCTACGAGTGACGCGGTGTGCACGTATTATAATTAAATTACAATAACAAAAAGTATGAAGGCAAAAGCCCTAAAATTAATTAATCTTTTATCATATAAAGATATAGATATACCTAGACCTCATGTCTTTGTGGATCTTCCGTTAAAAAGTATGGTTTCACCGGTAGAGCTTACAGATATAACTTTAAAGATTAATGAACTATTACCTCAACTTTCTGATTTTATAAGTCAATTTCACAGTATCATCTTGACTAATAATATAAATGTTATAACAGATGCAGGGGGTAATATGTCATTAGATGTTCCTGGTACTATGTCGGACACTGATGCAGATAAATTTAGTAGAAGAATAAGTATTATTGATCGTTTAATAACAACACGTGGTCAAGAAATAAATGATTTATTACAGAAAGGATTAGAAATAGAAGGTAAATTAAAGAAAGAAAATGTTAACTATACTTCGCAAATATTAGATAAAGTTAATGAATTTAATAGATTAAATGCTTCTTATAAACATTAATAGCTCTAACTTTAGCTTTATTCTTCTGTTATTTATCTAGTAGACGAAGTCTCGAACTCCCTCCGGGAATATGCTTGCTATGAAGGGAATTCGCCATTTTTTTTTTTTTATGCGGAAGAAATATGCCCCCGGAGGGAATTAGGGTTTTTTCTCTTAAATAATCTCCGCAGGAGCTTACGCCTTCAAAGAAAAAAATATTGCGCGATTATCATATCCGGCTCAGCCGGATTAGATAATACCGTAGGGAGAAAAGGTCGGGGGTACTGCTTCGTACACTAATTTAGTATTATTAATATTATAAGATTAAACAAAACAAAATAAAAGATAGCTAGCTTACTATGTTTATCCTTAGCTTATTTCTAGTTTGAGCGCTAGCTCGCAATCTAGAAAAATTTTTAGAGAGGCGGGCATATTTCTTCGAAATCAGCCAGCCAACTGATTCCGGCTGAGCCGGAAGGAGTAGTGCTGGCCACGAAACTTCGTTTAGTAAAAAAAAATAAAGAGGCTAGCGAAGCTAGAGCCTGCGCGAACGAATAGTAAAAAAAAAATAAATAATTTATTTTTTTTTCTGCCTCTGAGCCCTGCCATTTTTTTTTACTCCTTCCTGCCTCCTACTAGCTATAGAAATCTGCCTAGTGAGTTAGCACACATTAACAAAGAAAGATGTAGTGCTGCGCACTAGCAAATAAAAAAAAAATGAATTATTCTCCTACTATTATTTCAATAATCGAAAATATAATATTAATGTTACCCGCTTTATTAGTGGTAGCTTATGTAACTGTAGCGGAAAGAAAAACTATGGCAAGTATGCAAAGAAGACTTGGTCCTAACGCAGTAGGATACTATGGTCTATTACAGGCATTTGCAGATGCTTTAAAATTAATCTTAAAAGAATATGTAGCTCCTACACAAGCTAATTTAATACTATTTTTCTTAGGACCTATAGTGACATTAATATTTGCTTTATTAGGTTATGCAGTTATTCCTTACGGTCCTGGACTATCATTAGGGGATATGGAATTAGGAATATTGTATATGTTAGCTGTTTCATCTTTAGCTACTTATGGTATTTTACTTGCAGGATGAAGTGCTAATAGTAAGTATGCTTTCTTAGGATCTTTAAGAAGTACAGCTCAATTAATTAGTTATGAATTAGTGTTAAGTTCTGTATTATTAATAATAATAATGATAACAAATAGCTTAAATTTAAATATAAATGTACAATTCCAAAAAATAGTATGATTAGCTTTACCTCTATTCTGTATATTAATAATATTCTTTATAGGTTCTGTGGCAGAGACTAATAGAGCACCATTTGATTTAGCCGAGGCTGAATCTGAATTGGTAAGTGGATTTATGACAGAACACGCTGCAGTAATATTTGTCTTTTTCTTCTTAGCTGAATATGCTAGTATTGTATTAATGTGTATATTTACTAGTATTTTATTTTTAGGTGGTTATTTATTAGAATTTGACATTGTATATTGATTTGACTTATTAAATTATATATATGCATATATTTTCGATATAAACTGAATTACATCTTTAGAATATTTTAAATTAAGAGGAATTTTGACTAGTTCAAGTGTAGATGGCTTTTTACATAGTATAACTTTAGGTATAAAAAGCTCAATAATGGTATTTATATTTATCTGAGTAAGAGCTTCATTCCCTAGAATACGTTTTGACCAGTTAATGTCATTCTGTTGAACTGTGTTATTACCTATTTTATTTGCTTTTATAATATTAATTCCTTGTTTATTATATATATTCGGAATAACTGTAGTAAATGTGAACATGTTTTAGTAAGACTAAGTACTTATATATATACAATAAATACATGATACAATCAACTTTAATATACTACGACTTAATTGTCTCCTTTTACGATAAACTAAACTTACTGAATTTATTTACTTGAGAGCTTGCGGCCTATTTTATATTTATTTTAATTTTTTTATTTGTTTTATCTGGGGGGGTGAATTCCTCTTAAGAAGAAGAAGAAGAACAAGATAAAGAGTAAGATAAAGAGTAAGAGGGATAAAGAACTCAAACTCCCTCGTAAAATCAGAGATGACTTATATGGCCAATATAGAGATCCAAATTCTGAACTTATAAAGATATTAACACGTCAGTTAAATCGAAATATTTGACAAAATGAGAGTAAATCTTATGACGAGTTCGACCGTACTTCAGGGTGCCATATGAATGAATATCTTAAAACTAAACTTTGATTTGTAGTCAGGACTCATCCTGAATTTTTAAATCTTTATAAGGCAGAGGTAATACCCCAACGTGCTATTTATATCTATGGTAATAATCCTTGATGGAAGGCTGCATGTATACGTAGTCGCTCTAACAAAAAACTTGTATCTACTCAACAGGTTATTAACTTTGTCAGACAGTGAGAAAATGGTAACCCTGCTGTTTAGTACACGATTTAGGTTTTGGAGTTTTTAATTATTTATTTAATTAATTAAATAAATAATTAAATACACAACTGACGACAAACAGGCTTTGGTGTAGGTTTCTCGCATAGGGATAGCTTCTGTTTCCCTATGTGGGCGAAGCTGAAGAAGAAGAAAAAAAAAATATGCCTACTAATTTTTCTCTAATGCAGCTTCGCCCACATAGAGTTAATCCATATTCCCGAGCTAGCGCGATTTTCTGCGAAGCTATCCCAAGAAGAATGCCCCCTCCGCGATTAGGGAATATGAAAATACCCGCAGGGAATTGGGAATATGGATGGTATTATATATGAGCGTTCTACCAATATTATTGTTTGCTAGGCTATTCTCAATTCCCTGCGTAGACAAAGTCTATTCGTGGAACGAATCGGCATTCTTCTTGGATAAGTGCATAGCAGCAAGCTAAGGCAGGAATAGTGGAGGTAGAACAAGCAGCTACTGCTGTATTAACTCTTTATGATAAAGAGTATCAATAGTATACTCTTTATCATAAAGGCCATGAGACACATGTATATAGGCGGACATAGTAAATTATTTGAAGAGCAATAAATATCAATCTTCAACATATGTTATTATCCTCGTTAATTATTACACCTCTACTAGGGACAATTGTTGTAGCTAGTTCAGGATCATATAAAAATTCAGAGTTATTTACTAAAACGATTGCGCTTACTACTAGTGTTATAAATTTAATTATATCATTAGTTATGTTTATTTTATTTAATAACAGTACTAATCAATTTCAATTTGTACAAGAACACTACAATGTACAACTATTCGACATTTACTTGGGTGTAGATGGTATCTCTATATATTTTATATTATTGACTACAATAATAATGCCTATAGCATTATTATCTAATTGAGATTCTATAAAAGAAAATGTAAAATCTTATTTAATAATTATGTTATTATTAGAAACATTATTATTAGCAGTTTTTATGAGCTTAGACATAATGTCATTCTATATATTCTTTGAAAGTATATTACCTCCTTTATTTATATTAATAGGTCTATATGGATCAGATAATAAAGTAAGTGCGAGTTACTATTTATTCTTATATACATTGTGAGGTTCTTTGTTTTTACTACTGTCGATTTTAAGTACATCTTCTATAATGGGTAGTACAGATTTTGATACTTTATTTAAACTAAATTTTGAATATAAAACTCAAATATTCTTATTTATAGGAATATTTATATCATTTGCTGTAAAAACTCCTACAATATTTTTAAACAATTGATTATTAAAAGCTCACGTTGAATCTCCTTTAGGTGGAAGTATTGTATTAGCCGCAATAGTATTAAAATTAAGTCTATACGGTGTATTTAGATTAATATTACCTATATTACCTAAAGCTTCTTTAGATTATACTTTTGTTGTATTTACTATCGCGGTAATTACAATTATATATGCTAGTTTTAGTACACTAAGAACAACAGATGTAAAAGAACTAATAGCATATAGTTCAGTCTGTCACGCTTCAGTTTATTTAATAGGAGTATTTAGTAATACTATGCAAGGATTAGAAGGAAGTGTGATATTAGGTTTAGCCCATGGGTTTGTGTCAAGTGGTTTATTTATATGTGCAGGTGGAATATTATACGATAGAACAGGTACTAGACTTATATATTTTTATAGAGGAATTACTCAATTAATGCCTATATTTGCTATATTATTCTTTATATTAGCTTTAGGTAATTGTGGTGCTCCATTAACTTTAAATTTTGTAGGTGAATTTATGTCACTTTATAGTATAATAGAAAGATTACCAGTATTAGGTGTTTTCGCTTGTTCTTCTGTAGTATTTTCTGCAGCCTACACTATATATATGTTTAATAGAATATCTTTCGGAGGTTCTTTCACTAGATTTTTAGAAGAAAGTATATACGATGTAAATAAAAGAGAATTTATTTTATTATTTATATTAGTATTATTTACAGTTGTATTGGGTGTATATCCTTCTTTAATTTTAAACGTATTAGATTATTCTATGAATAGTTTAATATATAGTATATAAGGTTAGCTTTAGCAAGTAAAAACCTCGAGGGTGTAAGCATATCCAAGAAGAATGCCCCCGACCTTTGCGGGAATATGGATATGCTTGCATATCCCTCCGGGATTAGTAGTAGACGAAGTCTCGATCGGGATATTCGTTTCACGAAGAGACTTTGTCTACGTAAGCTCCTCATTATTAGTTGGGACGGAGTTCCTAGCTAAGCTCTTATATACTTTTTATTTACCTACGAGTGACGCGGTGTGCACGTATTATAATTATCATAATCAAAATTAATATGCCACAATTAGTACCTTTTTATTATATGAATGAAGTAGTATTTGCTTTTGCTATAATAGTATTTATTCTATACGTATTATCTAAATACATATTACCAAGAATAGTGCGTTTATTCTTATCACGTATGTTTATTAATAAAATATAATATATTAAGGGGAGGAGGCGAAGCCTATACATACCTCGCTCTTAATAGAGTAAAATAAATATAGGGGCAAGCATAAAAAAAATAAAGAATTTATTTTTTTTTCTCCCTATTTCCTAAGGAAATCGCGCCAGCATATCCTTTGGATAGGGAATTAGAAAAAAAAAATAAAGAATTTATTTTTTTTTTACTAGCGCTAGCAATAAAAAAATAAGGCTGTAAGCTAGCTACGAGTAGCTTAGTTATAAGGGGCTATAGCTAGCTTACAGCTAAAGCTAAAAGCTAGCAAGCTCATACCTATTTTGCAAATATTTAGCTTTTTAAAGATTTATATATTATAGTAGTAATAATACTACTAGATGTTTTCTATAGAAAAACAAAATTTATTCTTTGCGCAAGCTAAAGAAATAAGAAGTCCTTTAGATCAATTTGAAATAAGAGACATATTAAATTTAGAAGTTTTAGGTGGTAACTTACATCTATCTTTAACTAACATAGGATTATATTTAACAATAGGAGCTTTAATTATATTAGTTTTAAGTATAGTTTCAACTAACTATAATAAATTAGTTAGTAATAACTGATCAATAGCTCAAGAATCATTATACGTAACTATACATAATATAGTTACAAATCAAATAAACCCTAAAAATGGTCAAATTTATTTCCCATTTATATATACTTTATTTATATTTATATTAATAAATAATTTAATTGGAATGGTTCCATACAGCTTTGCTTCTACAGCCCATTTTGCGTTAACATTTGCTCTTAGTTTCACAATAGTATTAGGTGCAACTATATTAGGATTCCAAAAACATGGTTTAAAATTCTTTTCTTTATTAGTACCTGCTGGTTGTCCTTTAGCACTTTTACCTTTATTAGTTACTATCGAGTTTATCTCATACCTTGCAAGAAATGTATCTTTAGGTCTTAGATTAGCAGCTAACATAACAGCTGGTCACATGTTATTAAGCATATTAAGTGGTTTTGTTTATAATATAATGAATTCTGGTTTTATATTCTTCATTTTAGGATTAATACCTTTATTATTTATTATAGCCTTTTCAGGTTTAGAGTTAGCAATAGCCTTCATCCAGGCGCAGGTGTTCGTGGTACTATCTAGTTCTTATATAAAAGACGGATTAGATTTACATTAATATTTGTAGCGATAGACGAAGTCTATCATATTCCCTATTTCCTAAGGAAATCGCGCCAGCATATCCTTTGGATAGGGAATTAGAAAAAAAAAATAAAGAATTTATTTTTTTTTTACTAGCGCGATTCGTTCCACGAATACCGAAGGATATGCTTGCCCCCTCCGAAAATACCAGAGGAGGCAACTTCGTTCGGGCTAAAAATATCGAAGAAAGAGTAGGCAGGAGCATTTTCTGCGAAGCTATCCCAAGAAGAATGCCCCCTCCGGGATTAGGGAATATGAAAATACCAAAAGCTCCACGAGGGCGCTAGCGAAAAAAAAATATATTTTTTTTTAGTATTCCCTAGAAGAATGCCCCGGCTACGCCGGAATTAGAAGCTAGGGAATCGCGCTAGCGATACCTTACTCGGAGAAAATCGCGCTAGCTCTTCGTTATTAGTACTAAGTGTTTATATTGAGGAAAGTTATAAGAACAATAACAATTTATCCTGAAGGCGCTATTCGTTTCACAAAGGCTAATTGCCTTCGGGGCGCAAGCTCTTGTATAAAAAAAAAATATATATTTTTTTTTTATTCCGAAACTTCGTTTAGTATTTTTTTTCTTCGAAAAAAATACCCCGCCGGTATTAGCACCCAGGAAATTAATAAAAGTTATATGATGTATAGGAAGAAAATAATACAAAATTATTTATATAATTTATATGAAAAATCGCGAGCAACTAGCATTTTATAGAAAATTATCTGTTTTAGTAAAATTCACAGTAAATAGCTTATATGTTTTTACCTTAGTGAATGGATTTAGATCCATTAGTGATATATGAATAGTTCTATATCAGAAAAAAAGTAAAAGTTGAGTTTGGTGATGGCTCTGATTGAATGCTGTCCAAGTGCTTGACACATGCTAATCGTACGTTTTAATTGATAAATTAAAAAGTGGTGTACAGGTGAGTATAATGATATTCTTCGCCGGCCTTAAAGTGGAGGTAAATCCTTCATAATAAATAAAGGAAATAGTATGACTAGGAACAGGCAAAGCTAAAGCTTTGGGAAAGGCTGTAGCTAAGCTTGCCTTATGATGTTTCTGCTTTAAGAGGATAATAAATATCTTCGAGATAGGTAGTAGTTAAGGTGATGACTTAACTAGCCTTAAACTCTCGTAGTCGAATCTGAAAGGTTGATCGACCACATTGGGTCTGAAAAAACCCCAATGCAAGTTAGTACAGCAGTGAGGAATCTTGGTCAATGGCCTAACGGCTGAACTGGCAACTTGGAGAAGTGGCAAGTCTTCCAGTATGGGGAGCAAACAGCTATGGGTCAAGCCCGATACCTTTAAGAGAAGTCTTATTGTGAGGGCGAGTTGTAAAACACCATAGGGCTGGCCGTCCCATATGAAAAGATTTTATTAGAATTGAATGAAACTTTGTTTATATATTGATAATGACAGTATATATATCGTGTCTTGACTAATTGCGTGCCAGCAGTCGCGGTAATACGTAAGAGACTAGTGTTATTCATCTTAATTAGGTTTAAAGGGTACCCAGACGGTCTATATAGCTTATAAAATGTTAGTATAAGACTAGAGTTTTATGTAAGAGGGCAGTACTTGAGGAGGAGAGATGAAATTTCGTGATACCAAAGGGACTCTGTAAAGGCGAAGGCAGCCCTCTATGTAAAAACTGACGTTGAAGGACGAAGGCACAGAGAACAAACAGGATTAGATACCCAAGTAGTCTTTGCAGTAAATGATGAATGCCATAGGTTAGATACTTAATGTGAGTAGACCCCCCCAGTCGACTCCGAAAAAAATATTTGGTCTATAAATGAAAGTGTAAGCATTTCACCTCAAGAGTAATGTGGCAACGCAGGAACTGAAATCACTAGACCGTTTCTGACACCAGTAGTGAAGTATGTTGTTTAATTCGATGATCCACGAAAAACCTTACCACAATTTGAATAATTTTATTACAGGAGTTGCACGGCTGTTTCCAGTTAATGTTGTGAAACTGTGGTTTCCATGAAATTAACGTAATCCCTGGCTTTATTTTTTTTATTTACGATAAAGCATTCAGTCCTGGAAATTTGGAAAGATAAAGGGGACAAAGACAAGTCATCATGGCCTTGATATTGTGGGCTATAGACGTGCCACATATTCCTAAACAAAGAGATGCAAAAATGTGAATTTAAGCTAATCTCAAAAAATAGGATATAAATTTTAAGGATTGTAGTCTGAAATTCGACTATATGAATAAGTAATTACTAGTAATCGTGAATCACCATGTCACGGTGAATAGACCTTGGATTGGTACTAACCACTCGTCACATGCTGAAAGGGGCATGCGCAATAAGTTTGCTTTCTTAGTAACAAGTAAAAAAAACAAATAGGTTTTATATATTCTTTTATTGGGAATCTTCGTATGCGTGGCTCTAATTAGTGTTAAGTCGAAATACGGTTCGGGTAGTGGAAGTTGCCCGGGATTAATTAATATTAACCATAAATATATATAATATAAGCGCAAGCTCGAAAAATTGTATTTTTTTTGAGTAATTTTTTTCTAATTCCCGCCTTCTAATTCCGAAGGAATAGGGAATATGCGAAAAAAATATTGCGCCTATATAAAGGAGGGTTCCTTTATTGGTAAGAAGGGTTGAGCTGTAAACTCAATAGCTATTGCTTTTAAGAGTTCGAATCTCTTGTCTCCTAGAATTAGTAACTTAATTAGGTAAAGGACTTCCTTGTCACGGAAGTAGATGTCGGTTCGATTCTGATCTAATTCGTATAGTAGCATACATAGCATACATAGCAGCTTCGCTAGCTTTTGGAAGGGGTCGACGTAAAAAAAAAATAAAGTTCTTTATTTTTTTTATTGCTGTATTTTTTCTCCTAAAAAAATATGCCTATTCCCTTCGGGCATCAGGAATAGCAAGCTAGTCTATTGCTTTTAGCTTGCTTTTATAGACAAGTGCTAGCTTTTAGCTTGCACTATTACTGCGACGCAAACGAGAGGTAAGGCTAGCTTCGCTAGCCCTTTCGGAGCTAAGGCAGGAAAAGTTTCCATAGGTAGGGTAAGATATTTGCTAAGTATTATGTTTTATACATTTAGGTGTTCGAATCACCTCTTTTCCGTAGTCTCCATGCGAGCTTCGCTATTTTCGATTCCCTATTTCCTAAGGAAATCGCGCCAGCATATCCTTTGGATAGGGAATCTGAAAATAGTATATGGGCTAGCGAGGAAAAAAAAAAATAAATTATTTCTTTTTTTTTACTATTTCCTAAGCAAATCGCGCCAGCATATTCCCGGAGGGAATTCGCCATTTTTTTTATTGCTTGAGCCTCTATAGCTCAACGGTAGAGCATAATACTGTTAATATTATGATAGATGTTCGATTCATCTTAGGGGCTTTTAACTTGTGTACAAAACTACAAGATTTATAATATATAATATATATGACAAATTTAATAAGAAGTAATTTTCAGGATCATCCATTCCATTTAGTGTCACCATCTCCTTGACCACTGTATACAAGTATTGCTTTATTTACAGTAACAGTGAATGGAGCATTATCAATGCACTTATTTAGCAACAGCTATATAGTGTTTTACTTATCATTAATTACATTAGTAGCATCTATGGCTTTCTGATTTAGAGATATAATAGCAGAGGGTACATATTTAGGTAACCATACATTAGCAGTGCAAAAAGGATTAAATCTAGGAGTAATACTATTTATAGTATCTGAAGGTTTATTTTTTGTAGCTATCTTTTGAGCATTCTTCCATAGTGCATTAACACCTACTGTAGAATTAGGAGCTCAATGACCACCTATGGGTATAGAACCTGTAAACCCATTTGAATTACCATTACTTAACACAGTAATTTTATTATCTAGTGGAGCAACTATTACTTATGCGCACCACTCATTAATAAAAGGAGAAAGAAAAGGAGCTTTATATGGTTCTATCTTTACAGTTCTATTAGCTTTAATATTCACTTTCTTCCAAGGGGTAGAATATAGCGTTTCTTCATTTACTATTAGTGACGGTGTATTTGGAACATGTTTCTTCTTCGGTACAGGATTCCATGGCTTACACGTTATTATAGGTACAATCTTCTTATCAGTGGCTTTATGAAGAATATATTCATACCATTTAACAGATCATCATCATCTTGGTTATGAAGCTGGAATATTATACTGACATTTCGTTGATGTAGTTTGACTTTTCTTATACGTATCTATGTATTATTGAGGTTCTTAATTTAATACACTTCGTTAGCAAGCTCACTGGAGGGACTATCCTTCGGATAAGCAATCTCTAGACGAGGAAAAAAATAAAGCGAAGCTTTATTTTTTCCCTCCGATACACTTCGTTAGGGGAGAGAGACTTCGTCTACAGCAATAAAAAAAAAATAAAGAACTTTATTTTTTTTTTTACTTCTGCTGCGCCTCCAAGGAGGCGCGGGAGAGGCTCTCCCGCATATTTACAGCCGATAAGTTTAAGTCTTAATTAAGGCGGTAATCTATTTTATATAGATAAATTTGATAAAATATTCTTGCTTAGTAAGGGTCGTAGGCGTATTTCATAGGGAACGAGAGCGAAAAAAAAATAAAGAATTTATTTTTTTTTTACGCCCTATCCTTCGGATAGCAAGCTCTCTTTTTTTAGTATTCCCGGAGGGAGAGACTTCGTCTACAGCAAGCTCTAAAAAAAAATATATTTTTTTTTCGACGAGCTTGCGCCGTCTACCAGAAAAAAAAATAAAGGGATAGGCTTCGCCGCTTCCTTATTTTTTTTTACTGCTCTCCTCCGAAGGAAGGAGCAAGCTCCAGGATTAGCACTAGCAAGATATAATTTTATTGCTATCCTAAATATTAGGTTAATATAAGTATAAAAAATACAATGTATTATCAACTTCTAGCTACACCTGAGATTTTCTCGAATGGATATTTAACAGGATCCTTAGATATAATTAACATAACAGCTTTATTATGTGGTATTTTAATAATAATAAATAAAAACCCTATTGTTTCAGTAATATTTCTAATAGGTTTATTTGCAAATATATCAGTATATTTAATATTAATAGGTCTTACATTTATAGGTTTATCTTATTTAATTGTTTATATTGGGGCAGTTTCAATATTATTTTTATTTATATTAATGTTAATAAATATAAGAACAAGTGAATTACAAAGTAATAATAGAAATAGTGTATCTTTAGGTTTATTTATTACAATCCTTGCAAATTTTACTATATTCCAAATACTACCTTATTACATGGCGATATTAAATAATTACAGTAGTAAATTAAATACTATACTATATTATTTACCTTGAAATAAATTTAGCGATATTTTAAATTATATTAATAAAAACATAGACATTACAAATGCCAATATTATGTTTGTATCAAGTAATAGTTGAGATAATAATATGGCTGAAACAGGGCATACAGCAACTATAGGGCATATATTATATACAAGTCACAATATGTGAATATTTATGGCTAGTTTTATATTATTATTAGCTATGGTAGGTGCAATAATCATTACTATAAAAGGTAAAGATTAGGGGGTAGGCGTAGTAGACTTCGTCTAGTAAAAAAAAAATAAATAATTTATTTTTTTTTTTCTGCCGAGAGCTTGCGCGATTCGTTCCACGAATAGACTTTGTCTACGAAGGGAATAGTAATTTTTTTCTTTGGCGCAGTAGACTTCGTCTACTAAAATATTCGACAAAGTC